>ONZH01011984.1:0-49961 GCA_900303285.1 Rhinella marina
AAAAAAAAATATTTTTTTTTTCTATATTTTTTAATATTTTTGTTTTGTTTTTTTTGGAACGTGACGTGCAGAAACTATCGTAGAGCTACTGACACCCTACTGACGGTAGCTATTTAGACTGCGACCCAGAAAAATGTCGCCACAGAGATTTTTGGGATCAAGCCATACACGTGACAGGCAGCAAATGACTTGGTTGTATTCGTGACATACAGAAAGTGTCACCTGGACAGAAAAATAGTGAGTGTACTGAACTGTGACACACAGAATGGTTCCACACTGCATGTGTGCAATGGATTTGTATCACTGAGATATAACATAAAAAAAGGGGGTTATATATGGTGATAGCTGCCACTACTAGTGCCAGCCAGCCAAGTGACAAAAAAAAAAAAAAAAAAATGTCTTCTAGCCCTTAGAAGGGCTGTTGGGTTCTTTTGTGGGTGATCCCTGCCTACAGACAACTAAATGCAGGCCCTAACACTGTCCCTGAAAGGCAGCAGCTCTATCCCTAACGACATCCAGACGGCATCTGAGCCGAGCACCGCGGCCAGTCGGTAGTATATTCCAGGGTCACCTGATCAGGCCAGCCAACCCCTGCTATCGACATGTAAGGGCCCCACGTGATGCTGGGTGGTACGCAGAGTCTTCTGGCTTGTGATTGGCTGTGTTTTTAGGCGCCAAAAAAGCACGATGCGGAAGTTGCCATTTCCTCGAGCATGGCGAGATACTCGTCCGAGCAGCGAGCACTTACGAGTACCCTAATGCTCGAACGAGCACCAAGCTCGGACGAGTATGCTCGCTCATCTCTAGTCTCTACACTTGATCTTAGCCAAAAGGCCGAGAAGCGATTTGGGCAGAGTAATGGTGCACAAACCAATTCGATTGGATCTCCCACTTTGTGACACATACCCAAATATCACAGGGATTACATTTTTATGCCTTTCCTCAAGGGGCAGGCCTGAGGAGGATTCTCCCTCACACCTCTGACTCAGCCCCTCTGGGCTAAGCTTCATTACACATGCAGCCTGCTCCCCTGGCTATCTAGGGAACAGGTGTGAAAATATCCAAAAGATATTTTCCCAGTTGCCCTGGTGAATATACAGACCCCAGCCGTTCTTCATAATTCATATCTCACTGTTCCGAGTCCTAGCATATCAAACAAGACACGTACAGCACGCTTGGAAGGAGAGATCCTTCTTCTAGGAAGATGAAGGCGAGTTGATACGCCATGTCTGGTGTCCATGCGATGCCCCCATCATACCAGAGGTGATGAGCTGGATTCTGGAAACATCCACCCCCTCCTGAACAAGTTATGAAGGACTACAAATTATTTTTCATTCTCTGGTTAAGAACCTCCCTGCTGACAAAAGGGGCCAGAGAGTCTGCAGTCCCCTGTCCTGAGGTGTAATCAGCAAACGGGCCCATCCTCGTTAGCATCTCTGTGCTAACTACCTCCAGGGGAGCAGTTTGGCTGTTTCCCAGGAATGAGGCAGACAGCTCGACTCTCTCTATGCAGCCTTAAACCAATTCATAAATCAATTACCCCCAACATGGCTGCTGGCCTTGTAATACAGAAGATACAAATACATAAATATATGTAGATCACACCGGAATATGTTACACTACAACATATAACCATAAAACACATACTATCACTGTAAACATTATAATAACTAAGGATAAGGTGGTCCTTATTCCTGACAAGGCCCCACCCTTTGTTTAGTTATAAAAAAAATCCAAATGTAATGTCCATTCCATCTTTCACTTTCAAAACATGTAATTGTCAAGCAGTCACATCAAAAGTATGCCTCCAAAATAATGGACAAAAATGTAGTGGCCTCACGCACATGATAGACAATGAACCAGGGGCGTAGCTATAGGGGGTGCAGAGGTAGCAGTCGCTACCGGGCCCACAAGCCTGAGGGGGCCCAAATACCCTTGTGCCACATAAGAAGACACTGGTATTATAGAAAGTACATGCTGGTCAAGTTACACCTCTGGCTGGAAGGAGGGGGTTAGGTCAAGAATTTGGCATGGGGGGTGCCGTTTCAATTTTTGCCTCAGGCAGCATGAAGGCTATGTGCACCCCTGCCCCTGACCACAAAGGATTGAGGTAAGGGGGGCCCCAAGCTGAACTCTTGCACCAGGGCCCATAAGCCTTTAGCTACGCCCCTGCAATGAACAGTATGTACAACAGGAGTGCATATAAAGTAAAATACAGAAAACCAAAATATGTTACTAGAGGTAGCACATGGAATAAAAAAAATATGGTCATATCAGGTTTGAGGTTAACTGTTTCAGTCTGTGCAATTTTCCATTTTTCATTTTTCACTCCCTGCCTTCCCAGATCATAACTTTTTTTTAGTTTTCCATTCACATAACCATAACAAGGCTTCTTTTTTTGTAGGAAAAGTTTTACATTCTAATGGAATAATTTAATACTGCACACATAGCAGAGCTGGAGAGGGTTCAGAGGAGGGCAACTAAAGTAATAACTGGAATGGGTGGACTACAGTACCCAGAAAGATTATCAAAATTAGGCTTATTCACTTCAGAAAAAAGACGATTGAGGGGAGATCTAATAACTGTGTATAAATATATCAGAGGTCAGTACAGAGATCTCTCCCATGATCTATTTATCCCCAGGACTGTGACTGTGACGAGGGGACATCCTCTGCAGGAAAGAAGGTTTGTACACAAACATAGAAGAGGATTCTTTACGGTAAGAGCAGTGAGACTATGGAACTCTCTGCCTGAGGAGGTGGTGATGGTAAGTTCACTAAAAGAGTTCAAGAGGGGCCTGGATACATTTCTGGAGGGTAATATTACAGGTTATAGTTACTAGAGATGGGTTGTTGATCCAGGGAGTAATTCTGATTGCCTGATTGGAGTCGGGAAGGAATTTTTTTTCCCTAAAGTGGGAAAAATTGGCTTCTACCTCACAGGGGTTTTTTTTGCCTTCCTCTGTATCAACTTGTAGGAAAACAGGCCGAACTGGATAGACAGATGTCTTTTTTCGGCCTTATAAACTATGTTACTATGTTACACAATGTAGTGGGAGGCTGGAAAAAGATTCCAAATTGGGTGGAATTGAAAAAAATGCAATTCTGCCACAGTTTTTTTGGGTTTAGTTTTTACGGCTTTCCCTATCCGGTAAAACTGAACTGTCACCTTCATTTTATGGGTTTTACAGCGATACCAAATTTGTACAGTATTTCTTGTGTTTATACTTAAAAAAAAAACTTGAATTTTTTTTTTAAATCATATTTTCTTTGCATATTTTTTCTTTCAAATTTTATTTTTATTAAGAAAAGTAGAAACATAACTCTACACAATAACAGATGTGTACGACAAATTGGAAAGGCATTTCCACAGTAAACAGTTGAAAATGCAATACAATAGAAGTACCTAAGTATAAACAGTAGGCATGGTGCATACAAGTTGGCATTTACAGTAAATGTACACAACACTGTCATGTTGGTGTAAACTTACATGCAGATTAACTTTTTTAGTTTTATTCAAAATAAATATCTCGTATAGAAAACGTAAACAACCAATGTAGAGCAAATGAAAATAGGTCTGTAAAGGAGAGGGGGTGGGGGAGTAAAAAAGAGGGACGAGGGGAGGTGGATTAGTAACAAGCAAGCAGGAAATAAAAATTGTTGCAATGCAAAGCAATATGGAGGAATGCCACCACATTTTTAATGAGATAGACCAGATATGAAATACGGGATATGGGGAGTGAGTTAAAAATATGGCATATTCAAATTGGAGCTTATGGCCCCGCTATGGTTGTAAAGTGTCCGCTGATGTCGACCCGTTGGTTCCACTCACCCAAAAACCCCTATAAGTTCTCCAAGGGTATAATTGGTATGATTTCGAAATTCCCAGAAGGATATCTCTTTTAATCTATAGATTTGGTCTACTCTCACGACCCATTAATGAATGGAAGGCGTTATAGTATCTGGCAGTTGCAATCAAAGGACGAAGGAGAAGTCTGATGGCAGGAATAGTCTCAGGTAGTAGGAGCAAAAGGAAGACATCAGGGGAGCAGACTAAAGAGGTATTGCATATTTTGTTAATAGTTTCTGTAATTTCCAACCAGAAAGGTAGGACTGTACTGCAGGACCACCACATATGAAAGTAGGATCCTAAGTCTGAGCCACACTTCCAACAAGTGGAAGGGTATGAGTGATCACTTTTTGTGAATTTTTTCAGGAGTCGGTAAGGATTTTGAAACCGTTTTCTTGTATACATGTACACCGAGATGAAGTTTTAGAGGATTTCAAAATCAGTTTGAACTGAGTTTCGGAAAATGTAGTTTGTAGGTCAATCTCCCAAGCTTTGATATAAGAGAGATCTGCTGAATTAGTTGTGTGGTGCAGCAGGAAAGTATGATAGAAATATGAGAGAAGTTTTTTTTAGGAGGACTAGTCTGTTGTATAATAGTTTCAAATCAGGTCATCTGCCCATCCTGATCCCTATTTCTAAGAAAGGGCACTTTTAAGTGTCGAATAAGTTAAGAAGTTCAAAGAGGGGATGTTGAGGAGTGTTTGAGCTTCTTCCAAGATCGGTAACACACCCCGGTGTAGAAGCAAGTTCAATGGTAGCGTGGCATTAGATAAGTAAACTATGTCAGGGTTGACAATATCACAAGCTTGGAGTAAGGGTGTATCGTTTAGTACAAACTTGTGGGAAGAGTTATGCGTTTTCCAAATATTCCATGTAGGAAAGGTAAAGAGACATGAAATATGGGCACGAGAGGTCAAGGGGAAATTATAGAGGATGAGATGTCTAAGAGGTATATGTGAAATTTCTTCCTCAATAGGGACCCAGTATTTATGTGTCAGTTGACGTAGCCAGTCCACTATTCTAAATACTGTAAGTGAACTGAGTCGTAATATGCTCTGACATCTGGTAACCCCATACCGCCCAATGACCGTGGCCTAATAAGTGTAGAATAAGCAATACGGGCTTGTTTCGATCACCATATAAATGTCAGAAAGGTTTGTTTGATTTCCCTGAAAAAAGAAGTCGTATTTGAATAGGTAGAGTCTGGAATAAATATGTTAACTTGGGCATGATAAGGCTAGAGATTAGATTTTTTCGGCCAATCCAGGAAGAGAAGAGAGAAGGGCACCTCCCACGTTTGGAGAGTTTGTTTTATTTGTTGCAACAAAGGTGTGTAATTAAGTTTGAACAAATCATTTTGTTGAAAGAGGTGTATACCAAGGTATTTTAAGGTAGGTTTTGACCAATCAAAGTTAGATCATGAGCGAAGTCTATCTGCTGTGTGATATGGGCCGGTAGTTGCTACATTTAGTAGGATCTCTTATGTCTTTAGGTATAATAGAAATGTGGGCCATTAATGACTGGGGATGAAATTGTGTTTAATTTAGTCAAGTATGGGAGTAATACTTCTTGGAAAGTCAAATAATAAAACAGTGTCAAGCCATCCGGCCATGGGCATTTATTTTTGGGTGCCAATTTAAGAGCAATAAGTATCTCCTGAGGCGAGAAAGGTTTACATAAGTCCTCTGCTTGTTGAGGGGAGATAGAAGGGAGATTAATGGAATCTAAGAACTGTGTAGTTAAATTCTGTTTAAATCCCGATCTCATGTTGAATCAGTAAGATTCAGGTTATATAGCTGGAAGTAACAAAGTAACATAGTTTATAAGGTCGAAAAAAGACATCTGTCCATCCAGTTCGGCCTGTTATCCTGCACAAAATAGACAAATCACCAGGACCGGATGGCATACACCCCCGTATCCTAAGAGAATTAAGTAATGTAATCGACAGACCCTTATTTCTGATATTTAAGGACTCTATACTGACGGGGAGTGTTCCACAGGATTGGCGCATAGCAAATGTGGTGCCAATATTCAAAAAGGGTCCAAAAACAGAGCCTGGAAACTATAGGCCAGTAAGTTTAACTTCTGTTGTGGGTAAACTGTTTGAAGGTTTTCTGAGAGATGCTATCTTGGAGTACCTCAATGAAAATAAGCAAATAACTCCATATCAGCATGGCTTCATGAGGGATCGGTCATGTCAAACCAATTTAATCAGTTTCTATGAGGAGGTAAGTTCTAGACTTGACCGCGGTGACTCAATGGATGTCGTATATTTGGACTTCTCCAAAGCGTTTGACACGGTACCACATAAAAGGTTAGTATACAAAATGAGAATGCTTGGCCTGGGAGAAAATGTCTGTATGTGGGTAAGTAACTGGCTTAGTGATAGAAAACAGAGGGTGGTTATTAACGGTACATACTCAGATTGAGTCACTGTCACTAGTGGGGTACCACATGGGTCTGTATTGGGTCCTATTCTCTTCAATATATTTATTAATGATCTTGTAGAAAGCTTGCACAGTAAAATATCAATTTTTGCAGATGACACTAAACTGTGTAAAGTAATTAACACAGAGGAGGACAGTGCACTGCTACAGCAGGATCTGGATAGACTGGAGGCTTGGTCAGAAAAGTGGCAGATGAGGTTTAACACTGACAAATGTAAGGTTATGCATATGGGAAGGAATAATGCAAGTCACCAGTACATACTAAATGGTAAAGCATTGGGTAACTCTGACATGGAAAAGGACCTAGGAATTTTAGTGAACAGCAAACTAAGCTGCAGAAACCAGTGTCAGACAGCTGCTGCCAAGGCCAATAAGATAATGGGTTGCATCAAAAGGGGCATAGATGCCCATGATGAGAACATAGTCCTGCCACTTTACAAATCACTAGTCAGACCACACATGGAGTACTGTGTACAGTTCTGGGCTCCTGTGAACAAGGCAGACATAGCAGAGCTGGAGAGGGTTCAGAGGAGGGCAACTAAAGTAATAACTGGAATGGGTGGACTACAGTACCCAGAAAGATTATCAAAATTAGGGTTATTCACTTTAGAAAAAAGACGACTGAGGGGAGATCTAATAACTATGTATAAATATATCAGAGGTCAGTACAGAGATCTCTCCCATCATCTATTTATCCCGAGGACTGTGACTGTGACGAGGGGACATCCTCTGCGTCTGGAGGAAAGAAGGTTTGTACATAAACATAGAAGAGGATTCTTTACGGTAAGAGCAGTGAGACTTTGGAACTCTCTGCCTGAGGAGGTGGTGATGGTAAGTTCACTAAGAGAGTTCAAGAAGGGCCTGGATGTATTTCTGGAGGGTAATAATATTACAGGTTATAGTTACTAGAGATGGGTCGTTGATCCAGGGAGTTATTCTGATTGCCTGACTGGAGTCAGGAAGGAATTTTTCCCCCTAAAGTGAGGAAAATTGGCTTCTACCTCACAGGGGTTTTTTTGCCTTCCCCTGGATCAACTTGTAGGAAAACAGGCTGAACTGGATGGACAGATGTCTTTTTTCGGCCTTACAAACTATGTTACTATGTTACTAAGTTGAACTAGAGAGTAAAAGTCCCTAAAGACACCTGCTATCTCAGAAGTGGTATAATGCTTGGTCTGTGCTGAGGAGTGGATTAAAGGTATGTATGATTTGGTCTTTCGTGCTTTAACTTGGGCTATCATAAATTTTGTGGGTTTGTCCCCATGAGCATAGTATTTGTGCTGAAAGGCTATATGAATTTTGGCAGATTATAAGTTTAATATATTCTTGAGTTGAGTCTGCAAAGCGTGTAATAAAGCAGTGTTAGCCAAAACTAGGGATGTTTGCTTTAATTTTTCTATAGAAGCAATACGCTTCAAGAGGTCCTGGATTTCCCTGTCTGGCATCTTTTTAACATAGGAAGCTAAAGAGATAAATTCACCTCTGAAATATGCTTTATGAGATTCCCACAGAACCGGGAAGGGTAAGTGGAATCATTGGTTTTGAAAAAGTCTACAAGTTTCTCTTTCAATTTCGACCAATGAGAAGTATGATTAAGGATAGTTTCATTGATCCGCCATGTGGGAGATTGTTTTGGCGATGAGTGGATGTGCATCTTCAGGCTAATTGGAGAGAGATTGGAGAATACATGGCTTAGTATGTTGGGGGTAGAGCAATGTTAGAGTGAAGTTGATGGAGTAAAGAAATAGTCTGTCTATAGGAGTTATGTTGAGATGAAAAATGTGTAGTCCCTTTCAGATGGGTAAAAAAAAAGCCAAACATCCCTATAGTCCAAGTTGTGTAGTGTATGTTTAAGTTTACTGAGTAGTCTATAGGAGGTAGGCGAGTGGCCCGTGGAGGAGTCGACAAATGGGTCCAAAGCGACATTAAAGTCACCCCCTATAAGTATAAGACCTTCAGCGTATTCTGAAAATATCTTAAGTGCTGCAATGATCCATTGTACTTGGATTTGATTAGGACCATAAATGTTACCAATCGTAATTAGTTGGTTCGCTACTCGACCTTTCACAAACACATATCTGCCATCTTTATTGGTGAGGTGTGAAATATATGTAAATGGGGTCTGTCTACTGAAACCTATACTGACTCTGCAGGAGGCCCCAAACTGTGAGGGACTGTGGTACCAATGTGACAAAAAGGATTTGTTGACGACAGGAACATGACCCACTCCGAAATGGGTTTCCTGCAATAAACAAATGTTGACATGTTGTTTCTTCATAAAAGCAATAATCGGATCTCTTTTTGTCGGAGCGTTGATACCTCTGACATTGTAGGATAAGGAGATGATATCAGCCATTGTCAATGAGAGTGATGGGAAGGGTCAAACTGCAATCATTTTCTCCCGAAGAGAGCGTGGCCTCAGCCGAGTCAGTACTACCCTGTAAGGAAGGGGGGAAGGGTGAGAAGGGAGAGTGAAGGCCAGGAAAGAGGGGGAAGGAAAAACAACATAGAACACTAGTCATAACTTGACTCAGCTTGTTCAGAGTCTACAGATTATTTAGACAAAAACAGGTGGGGGGAGGAAGTGACTTGTCAAATGACAACATAAATGTCCCTTCCACTGCCATCTAAAGATTGCATGAAATACTAGCCTGTCACATTCTTCAGAAGTGGCTAATAAGAGATTAAAGAGAAAGTGGATCATATTAACAAGTAACATGGAACAAAACACAGTATTAAATGCCTGGAATGGCAAGACAGATTATGCGCACAACATTTTTATAAAGGATATAACTGAAGACCATATGAGATGCAATGTTCATGTGAAAGGTCAGAAGTTTTCACTGCAAAGACGTTTCTGTGTCAATTTTCCTGTTCTCAGTCTCATCTTTACTGATTTTTCAGATGGTATAGTCTCCCAGACCGCTGGAGGTGTAATGATTGGCAAGGCAGCGAGGTCCTGGACTAGGGCCCAGTCTTCTAGAGCTGAGGGCGGCAGGTCTAGGTTTTCTAGTAGTTTGGTGGCATCTTTTCTGGTTCTAATTGTATATCACGTTCCTTCCAGGGATGTTTGGAGTCCAAAAGGGAAGAGCCATATATAGGGAATATTCTTGGCTCTTGAGACAGTCAGTGATGGGCCTCAGCATACGCCTTTTTCTCTGGGTGTGAGGAGCAAGGTCTTGGAAAATATGTATTTCTTGGTCTGCAATACGACTCACGCCTCCTTCTGTGTTGTCTCAATATAGCTTCCTTTGTCCTAAAGTCCAATAGACGGCAGATCACATCTCTTGGAGGTTCTTGTGGTTTGGGTTTGGCTCTCAGATCTATGAACTCTGGTCTTCGCCCAGGACTGTCACAAAAATTTACTTTACCGTCAATAATAGAGATTCTGGAGTGACGGTTTCCGGTATTCCCTTGAGACGTAAGTTATTTCTTCTTCCTCTATTGTCCTGATCCTTCAAATAGAGAGCTGAAGTACGATTGACATTTCTGGAAGTGCTCAGCTGTGGCTTCTGAGTGGTCACTAATTGCAGTTTGAGTTTTCTCCAGTCTTTCGAATCTATGACCCAGAATTTTAAGGTCTTGTTTGATGTCATTTAAATCTTCAGATAATGGTTGTAAAGCTCTTGTGAGGGCGTTATCTAAAGCTTTTTGTAGAAAAGATCTCGATAAAGGTAGATCTGAGTGTAACATACTCTGAGTCACTTATAACCTCATCTGCTGACTCTTCTTTTGAGGAAGCACCTGTAATTTTAGCTGGTGAATGTGACCTTGAGGATTTCTGAGGAGTAGATACATTTCTCTTCATGAATTTATCCATGTCTCCTTTACTCTGCTGGCCTTTTCCGTTGTTTCAGTAAATTTGGAGCTGCCGTATTTGACCATGGTGACAGTTCTTTTCAATATATGGCAGTAGGAAGGTGCAGGTGGGAGAATTCTTCACATTACATCAGGAGATTGGTATATTTCTCCAACCTCCGGTAAAAAAATTGGATAGATGGCCCTTAAAGATATATGGATTGAAGCAAATGCTGATTGATGTTTCCCTGTTCTAAATTCTACTTCCTAGTGCCTCGAGAGCCTGAAACGTAGAAATACTCTTTCTATCCATCCTTTCGGAGCCCCTCTTAGGTGATCTTTGGAATGAAAATGACAAGAATGAAACTAGATCTAGAGGAATATTGTGGAAAGGAGACCCCTCTGTAAAAAATGATTCTAAAAGAATTAATTTGGTGAGGGACAAATGGCGCAAACACAATGTCCCTTCACAGAGTGTCTATGGGGACCACCTGAAGTAGGAGGCACATTTAGGGCCCATTCACTTGAAAGTATTTTTTTCATTCCGACACTTCCCGCAATTTGCAGATCTAATGCGGACACATTATTAAATGGGACTGAGAGACACAGACAGCACATATGTGCCGTCTGCATTCCATCATTCCACGGGAGAAAGAAAATGTCCCACTCTTTTCCATATTGCGAACAAAAATGGGCATTACCATCATAGTGCAGGATGTTCTGAACTGCAAAGGCAGAATGCACACGGCGGCATCCGTGTCATATGGATCTGCAACTTGGGGTCCACAAAATCGGATATGGTTCTGTGAATGGACCCCCAATCTTAGTGACTGAGACTTATTGGGGAAGCAATCACTATATCACTAGGAAATTGAAGCCAAAGATGCTTTGCACTCCACCATAGACAAGGAATTACTATGTTTCAGCAGGAAACAATCTTTCGAACTAGAAGTTCCCTGACAGGGATAGGCCTTTTTCACACATCAGTTTTTTGATCAGTTATTTCCATCAGTTATTGTGAGCCAAAACCAGGAGTAGAGGCTAAACAAAGAATAGATATAATGGAAAGATCTGCACATGTTCTGTGTTTTTGACCCACACCTGGTTTTGTCTCACAATAACTGATATAAATAACTGATCAAAAAACTGATGTGTGAACAAGGCCATAACCGACTGCCACAGAAAAAGTCCTCCTAGCCAGGCTGGCCACTGGGATATTACCTAAGCTGAAACTGCAGAATCTTTAACACACCGCTGTAATCTAGCTCCCACATAATGTTACCTATGTGGCTGGGACCACACTCCTGCCAAACATCGCTTTAAGGCTACTTTCACACGAACATTGTGTTTTGCGGTCCACAAATTGCGGATCCGCAGAAAAAACGGATGGCGTCCGTATGGCATCCGTATTTTTTGCGGATCCATTGTAGCAATGCCTATCCTTGTCCGCAAAACGGACAAGAATAGGACATGTTCTATTTTTTTTTTGCGGGGCTACGGAACAGGCAAACGGATGCGGACAGCACACAGTATGTTCTAAAAAAAATACGTTCGTGTGAAAGAGGCCTAATATAGGAAATATCGTAGAGGTTTTTTTTCCTCATCCATTTTGGGCTTATCTTCTCTAGGTGCAGCCATTTCAAGGTGAGCTAGCACAGCTTTAAATAATGAAGGAAAATGAATGTATGCCATCCTGAACAAGGATCCTCAGAATCCTCCTGATTACAGGGACAGAGTCCACATCCAGATAAGATGAGGCAGGAGATAAGGTAAAAGGAGTTGTAGATAAGCGAGGTCTTATAGATATATAAGCAGAAAGCATCTGAACTGGAGACCTTTAGCTGGGAGGCAATAGTATAGACATCTGCTACATTGTCCAGTTGGTGCAGACATCCATACATTGTCCACAGTTGGTGCATATACTAACATTGGATTTATGGGATTCCTTGTAGAGTTCTGTACTTGTAACATTATTTCGCTCACACATACAAACAAGCTACTCTGAGCCACTCTAGGACCCTTAAAGCTGCTTAGATTCCGCTGTTGCAGTAATATCTCACACTGTGCAGAGCCACAGATGTAGCTGAGCTACAAATGACACTGATAATACATGGCACAGAGTTATCTCATACATTTTTTTTTAAAACTATTGAAATACATTACATAGTAACGTAGTTTATAAGGCCGAAAAAAAGACATCTGTCCATCCTGTTATCCTACAAGTTGATCCAGAGGAAGGCAAAAAAAACCATGTGAGGTAGAAGCCAATGTTCCTCACTTTAGGGGAAAAAATTCCTTCCCAACTCCAATCAGGCAATCAGAATTACTCCCTGGATCAACGACCCATCTCTAGTAACTATAACCTGTAATATTATTACACTCCAGAAATACATCCAGGCCCCTCTTGAACTCTTTTAGTGACCTTACCATCACCACCTCCTCAGGCAGAGAGTTCCATAGTCTCACTGCTCTTACCGTAAAGAATCCTCTTCTATGTTTATGTACAAACCTTCTTTCCTCCAGATGCAGAGGATGTCCCCTCGTCACAGTCACAGTCCTGGGGATAAATAGATCATGGGAGAGATCTCTGTACTGACCTCTTTTTTCTAAAGTGAATAAGCCTAATTTTGATAATCTTTCTGGGTACTGTAGTCCACCCATTCCAGTTATTACTTTAGTTGCCCTCCTCTGAACCCTCTCCAACTCTGCTATGTCTGCCTTGTTCACAGGAGACCAGAACTGTACACAGTACTCCATGTGTGGTCTGACTAGTGATTTGTAAAGTGGCAGGACTACTGTATCTTCTCATCACGAGCATCTATGCCTCTTTTGATGCAACCCATTATCTTATTGGCCTTGGCAGCAGCTGTCTGACACTGGTTTCTACAGCTTAGTTTGCTGTTCACTAAAATTCCTAGGTCCTTTTCCATGTCAGAGTTACCCAATATTTTACCATTCAGTATGTACTGGTGACTTGCATTATTCCTTCCCATTGAAAGAGTTAGTTAACCTCTTGTGCCATTTTTTACTTAAAGGGAATCTGTCCACTCTGAAACACCCTCCAAACTAGAGTAAGCGGTGTATAGTGTAAGTGATGTCGAGTCTGGTTATGTAATTTTTATCTTCCTACTCGCTTCCATTCTGATGTTGTGCTTCCACAAACCTACAGTTAAATGCACTCAGTGGACTCCAGTGCTCACTCACATAATGTAGAGAACTCAAAGAAGAGTCCTCTCAATGCATTTTACTGCTGGTTTGTGGGAGCACAGCGTCGGAATGGAAGTGAGTATGAAGATAAAACTTACATATTCGGATTCAGCATGACTTACACTATACACCGCTTACTCTAGTTCAGGGGGTGTTTCGGAGATGACAGGTTCCCTTTAACATGTTACACATCAAGTCTAGCTCAGCTGCACCTGAATACTTCCTCCAAAATGGCTCCTGCTGCAGGCCTGAAGGTAATAATAGTGCTTGTAACAGCCGAACCAGCACTTCTCACAGGGATACACCCTGAAATTAGATATGTGCGAATCATCCAAAATTCGCTTCGCCGAATGTTCGTCAAATTTTTTAAAAGATTTGTACTTCTAACAAATCTATTCAGCCGAATCTGCGTACAAATCATACGTTATTATGTGGTGTTTTGTGAACATTCGCACACTAATAACGAACGTACAGTTGTTAAAAGTACGCAACTTATGTGAACACGTACGCATGAGCGTACAAAATTGCGTATGAATCCTCAGCGTACTATTGTCTAGCGATTGCGTAATACGTAGGCACACACGACGCTAGGCTTTGCTGTAGCGGAATTGTGCATCAGGAGGAACGCTCTGAGTCTGACCCCTGGCTACACTGCATCAGCAGATGACAGAAGATCATCTGGCTGTGATTGAGATGAGCGTGCCATCCACTCCACTACCTCATCCACTTTCTCCTCCACTACAATTTTGCGCCTTGGTGGGTTAGCCTGGTGGAACAGTGGCCAACTATTACAAATTCTACAAGTAGACACTTCGGCTACAGGTCCTTTGGCACTGCTGCCCTGTGCCACCATCTCCTTTTTTTTGGAGCTCGAAGTCTGGCTGGAACCCTTTTGCTTTTCCATGCCAGACATTTTCACTTGACTGTGGCCCTGCAGCTGGTCTTTGTCTCTCTCCCTGTCTGATTAATTACTAGCCCTGCACTTGCCCTGCACTGGCCCTGCAGTATCCCTGATATGTGTAATATGGATTCCCAGAGCAATTACACCCCAATTTTAACACAAGAGTTCTCTGTTGAAAATTTGTAAGATTTGATACAAATCTACGAAGCGGCGAATAGATTCGCTCATCTCTACCTGAAATATACATTAATAGTTTGTCGGGAATCCCTGCTGCATATGAGAGACTCACCAGGACACTCTAGGATAAATCTCAGCTCAATCATCCCATGGAACACCAGATAAGAAAAATAAACTCTGGAAACCACTTTCAGTTCAATCCTGTCATGCAATTAGTTCTGGAGCATACCGCCGGCTCTATAACATGCATATAACGCTCGAAACCACTTCCAGATCAGTCATACCATGTAGTTAATTCTGGAGCACACCTCTAGCTCTATTAGGGATCGTTCACATCACCGTTCAGCCCTTCCGTTCTCCTGATCCGTTATAGAAGCAGGAGAATGGAAAGGACGGATTCGGGACATAATTGAGCTGAACGGAGCCTACGGACCCCATAGACTATAATAGGGTCTGTTAGGTTTCCGCTCAGAGGAAGATTTTTGAAGCGGAGACAAAAGTCCTGCGTGCACAACTTTTGTCTACACTCCAAAAATCATCTTCTGAGCGGAAACCTAACGGACCCCATTATAGTCTATGGGGTCCATAGGCTCCGTTCAGCTCAGTTATGTCCCGAATCCGTCCTTTCCGTTCTCCTGCTCCTATAACGGGGGTTGAACGGTGATGTGAACGAGCCCTAACATGCATATTACTCTGGAAACTGCCTCCAGATCAGTCATGTCATGCAGTTAATTCTGGAGCACACCTCCAGATATATTACATACATATAACTCTGGACACTCTTCCAGCACCTCATATGATACTTTGGAGACCACTTCCAGTTATATAATATTAGGCTTAACAGTCATACTGGCCTTCATAGCAGCAGGATCATAGCCAGGGCTGGCAAACTTGGCAATTGCCCAGGGCCCTGATCCTATAAGGGGCCCCCTACTTCAGTCCAGGCCTTCACAGCAGCAGGAGCTTCTGTATGTGTGAGCTTCATTGTCCTAGACAAAAAAAAAAAAAAAAAACAACACATCTACCTAGTGGGTGTGCACTTCTTTATAGGGGGGTTAATTAGTCTGATTTACTAATGATTATCTTCTGTCCTAGATGGGAGGAGCAAGACATTAACCCTTTGAGTTGTGCTACCTGAAGGAAGATAAGGAAAGCCAAGATTTGATTTCCTGTTGAAGGACATGGAGCAGTTCCTACACAGTGTGCCTGTGGGCAGGAACCACATTTACCCAGTGGGACATAAAGGACATATATTGTCCTTGATCATAGCCTGGGCTGGCAAACTTGGCAATTGCCCAGGGCCCTGATCCTATAAGGGGCCCCCTACTTCAGTCCAGGCAGGTCACAGATAGTTGGGACTCCATTGTGGGAGTGTTATGAACATGAAAGGGGTATTCCCGAGCTTGGTCATTATTAAAGATGAGCGAACATGCTCTTCCGAGCTTGGTGCTCGTTCGAGCATTAGGGTATTCGCATATACTCGCTACTCGGACGAGCATATCGCGATCCTCGAGGAAATGGCATCTTCCTCTTCCTGCATGTTAGGTGCCTTTTCTCAGCCAATCAACATGCAGGAGAGTCTTTGCTACCTCCTAGCATCACGTGGGGCCCCTACAAAATGATAGCAGGGATTGGCTGGCCAGATCAGATGACCTGGGAATATAAGAATCTGGTTCCGCGCTGCTCGCGTCAGATGCCGCCTGCATGAGATTAGGGATAGAGCTGCTGTCTGTCAGGGAGAGTGTTAGGGCCTCAGTTTAGATTTTGGTTAGGCAGGAATCATTCTCAAAGAACCCAACAGCCCTTCTAAGGGCTACAAGCAACTTTTTTTTTGGTCTCCTCCTGGCTGCTGGCTGGGACTTGTAGTGCAGCTACCGCCATCTTTGCTGCAGACTGTGCACAGGGACAGCACGTGGTCCACACAGACCCAAAAGAAATTGCCCATAGTCCTCTCATTACTCATTTTTGCTGCTGCTGGTGCTGCTGTACCTTGGCTTGCTGGGATCTGTAGTGCAGTTTAGGGAATACGTTTTTTCTCTCAGTTATATATTATACAGTGCAGTGCAAAATTCAGTCGTGTTCTGCACACCAGCCGGAGTGTAGAAAATATACGTCTTATCTCTCAGTTATATATCATACAGTGCAGTGACAAATTCAGTGGTTTGCGATACAATAGCCGCCGTCTAAAGACTATGTTTTTTCTCTCAGTCATATATCATACAGTGCAGTGACAAATTCAGTGGTTTGCAGTACAATAGCCGCCGTCTAAAGACTACGTTTTTCCTCTCAGTTATATATTATACAGTGCAGTGCAAAATTCTGTCGTGTGCTGCACACCAGCCGGAGTGTAGAAAATATACGTCTTTTCTCTCAGTCATATATCATACAGTGCAGTGACAAATTCAGTGGTTTGCGGTACAATAGCCGCCGTTTAAAGACTACGTTTTTTCTCTCAGTCATATATCATACAGTGCAGTGACAAATTCAATGGTTTGAGGTACAATAGCCACCGTCTAAAGACTAGGTTTTTTCTCTTAGTTATATATTATACAGTGCAGTGAAAAATTCTGTCGTGTGCTGCACACTAGCCGGAGTGTAGAAAATATACGTTTTTTCTCTCAGTTATATATTATACAGTGAATTAAACATACAAAATGTTGAACCCAAGGGCTAAGGGTCGAGGACGAGGGCGTGGACGTTCAAGTAGTGTAGGGGGCAGAAGCCGTGGTCCTGGGCAGGGTGACACACTACATGTTGATGAGGGAGCAGTGGAACGCCGCAGAGTTTCGCTCCCTAGCTTCATCTCGCAACTTACTGGGTCACGTGGTACACCACTATTGAAACCACAACAGTGCGAACAGGTGATGACATGGATAGCGGACAATGCGTCCAGTAATGTATCCGCCACCCAGTCTTCCACGCAGTCCACCCACACTAGCCAAGGGAGTAGACCTCTGGCTCCTCCAGCTCAACCTCCTTCTTCCCAGCCTGCCCCCCCCCCCACGGAAAGTATGGATTCAGATCCGGCATACTCACAGGAACTCTTTTCAGGACCCTACCAAGAGACACAAACCACTGCTCAACAGCAACCTGAGCAGTTGCTCTGTCCCGATGCCCAAAATTTAGAACTTTCGCAGTCTGTGGGTGATGAGAGTGAGGAATTAGTGCAAGTAGTGCGTGAAGAGGTGTCAGATGATGATGATGAGACACTGTTGTCAGACAGTGATGTTGTTGTCAGGGCAGTAAGTCCGAGGGGGGAGCAGAGTGAGGAATCGGAGGAAGAGCTGGTGGATGATGAGGTGACTGACCCGAGCTGGGTTGGTAATCCAACTCAAGACAGTGCTTCTGAGGGGGAGGCAAGTGCAGCACCAGACCAGGTTGGAAGAGGCAGTGGGGTGGCCAGAGGGACAAGCAGGGCCAGAGCAGGTAGATCAGCAACTGTTTCACGGAGTCAAGCTCCCGTGCCGAGGCCTAGATGTTCGCAAGTCTGGAGGTTTTTTAAAGAAAGTGAGGATGACCGACGGACTGTGGTGTGCAACCTGTGCCACACCAGGATCAGAAAGGGAGCCACCACTACCAGCCTAACCACTACCAGTATGCGCAGGCATATGAGTGCTAAACACCCGACTCAGTGGAACCAAGGCCGTTCACCTCCTGCAGGTCACACCACTGCCCCTTCCCCTGTGTCACATGCTGGCTCAGCGAGTCAACCCCCCGCCCAGGACCCCGGCATGAGCGCCTCCCGCCCTACAACCACCCCTTCACCTGCACGATCCTCCACAACCTCCACCAATGTGTCCCAGCGCAGCGTTCAGCTGTCTTTGCAGCAGACATTTGAGCGCAAGCGCAAATACAATTCCAGCCACCCACATGCACAAGCCCTAAACGTCCACATCTCCAAATTGTTGAGCCTGGAGATGCTGCCCTAAAGACTGGTAGAGACTGAGGCTTTCCGCAACCTGATGGCGGTGGCTGTCCCTCGGTACTTGGTTCCCAGCCGCCACTATTTTTCCCGATGTGCCGTCCCAGCCCTACACCAGCACGTGTCAGAGAACATCATCCGTGCCCTGACCAACGCGGTTAGTGATAAGGTCCACCTAACCACGGACACGTGGACAAGTGCTGGCGGGCAGGGACACTATATCTCACTGACGGCACATTGGGTTAACTTGGTGGAGGCTGGGACTGAGTCTGACCCTGGGGCCGCTCATGTGCTGCCCACACCGAGGATTGCGGGGCCTGCCTCGGTCACAGTTTCTCAGGCTTATTATGCCTCTTCTTCCAACCCCTCCTCCTCCTCCTCCTCCTCCTCCTCTCAATTACCATCCGTGAGCACGGCGCCTTCAGTCGGTAGCTCCAGGCACAGCTGCACTGCCGTGGGTAAGCACCAACAGGCGGTGCTGAAACTGCTGAGCTTAGGTGACAAGAGGCACACCGCCCAAGAGCTGTTACAGGGCATCACGGCGCAGACACGGCTCACACATGTGCCATGCCTGGCCTACATGTTCAATCTTGTGGTTCAGCGGTTCCTCAAGACCTACCCCAATTTGTCTGATTTGCTTACCAAGGTGCGACGCATCTGTGCGCATTTCCGTAAGTCAACCACAGATGCTGTCACCCTCAGGGCAATGCAACGGTGCTTACAACTGCCAGCTCACCGACTGTTGTGCGACGTGCCCACGCGATGGAATTCTACATTACACATGTTAGCCAGGGTTTACCATCACCGCAGAGCCATTGTAGACTGCCAACTGCACCACCAATGTTTATTATACTGGGGGGGGGTTGGGGGGAGGGCGCACTGCGCCACCAATGTTTTAATACTGATGAGGGGGGTTGGGGTGGAGGGCGCACTGCGCCACCAATGTTTTAATACTGGGGGGGTTGGTGGTAGGGCGCACTGTGCAACCACTGTTTTAACACTGAGGGGGGGGGCACACTGCACCACCAATGTTTTAATATTGAGGGGGGGGGGGGGTATTAAAACAGCAGCGCAGCCCCGATTTCCTTAAGGAGATCGGAGCTGCGCTGAACTATGCCATTAGTCAGTCAAATCTGACTGACCAATGGTAAATGCAAGTGTCACCGCAAGCGTGACACTTGCATTTACCAGCAAACTGTAGTTCCATGCGCAATCTGGTGGTGGTTACATGTAACTACATCTTCATTTTATGAATGAAGCGATATCGCTCTGCGCTCACGCGATTCTGCTGTGAGCGCAAGAGCTGCTACATCTGTATATATATTATGCAGTTTGCATTTGTATTTAGGACATCTCCGATCATACCTTCACATTTACTATTCTCACATTTTTTCTTATTTCTACCTTTTTTCACTTTGACCAACCTCTTCTTCACCATTCATGACCAAATTCACTTTTTCATTTCTATTTATTCCTTCACCATGCACTTTTCACCCTATTTTGTTTCATTATGGACAACATTTTAGTTTATTTTAGATCTATACACACTTAATATCATTTTATAGTCTTTACTATTAATAATAATGTTTTTATACACAGCGGGTCTGGGCTTCCAGTATGTGTGCCCTCGTCACACACTGGGCGAGTCCGCGCACCATGCGTGATGTGCCACTCGCCTGGCACACTCCAGTAGCCAGGCATGGCATTCCTCTCTGACACTAAGCCAGCTGGATAATAGTATGAGGTATACCTTTTTATAAGTTTATTATATGTCAGGCTGGGTATATTAAGGATCAGTTTCACTGTATTCTTGGTCTCCGCTGAGAAAGCTAATGTGAAACACGTTTTGGGGTGCGTTGTGGAGGTTCCTTTTATCCGGGTCTGTAGATTTTGATATATCGTATGGCTTGTGGGGGTACACCACATTGTGGTTTGACTGTTTTTTTCAAATGTACTCCTTATGATCTGCTTTGTCTATTTAACCATGGCTATGCACATCCATGTGGTTTTGCATGTCAGTACTTTTTTATGTTTTTCATGTTGGTTTTATATATTTGATACATTTTTGCATGATATAAAACAAACTGTGCCGTTGCATGCATTATGGTTTTTCATTGTACAAAGCCTCCAAAAATTGTCCCTTATCGGGGGCAGATGGTGTTGAAGCACACACAGTGGTATGGGGGGAAAAAAAAATGTGGATTGTTCGGGGACCAAGCATCCAAAAACTGTGCCTTGATGAGGTCAGAATGCCTGCCCATATTACATGCACAAGTGTTAAATGAAAAAGTATAATGTTCTGAAAATCTCCCTTTTAACAGGGAGCGGCTACAGTACCGTGGAAAGGGTAGGGTATTAGGCAGAGGTACGTGGCTGCAATAATAGTAGCAGCAGAAGCAGCTACTATTGAACAAGGCACCGCCCTTCTCTTCCTTAGCAACCCAATCTGGCTCCCAGTTCCTTTCCAACACACACTAATCATCCCTCACCCTCCTTGCCACTTTTACATACTGTGAGACATCATGGTAGGCTTCTTGGCTCCCCTTCCCATTCCATGCTCTGCATTTGCCCTAACTGCCACTGACGCTGCTCCCTCCACCAATACTGTGGCTATGGGTGCCACTATTACCACCACCAACATAGCTATGCATGGTGTCCTCAACCTCCTCCTCAGTACAGTCCAAATGCTGACTGTTCTCACACAAGTTATGAACAAGGAGACTCTTGATTATCTGCCATAGTGCAGGGGGTTTGTGCTAAAAGGAAGGTGCCCCACTAGGAAGTGGCAGTGAATACAGGCAGAGAAGACTCCACTGAAAGTCCTCTCTGGGGCTGCAAGCAGGAGGAGGAATGCTGTGACCCCTGGCTCCAAGGCATGGTGTCAGACTAATAAGTCATCTCTGTCATTCTGCTGTGACTGAGAGGAGGAGTGAGACATCCAGTCCCCAATCTCTATCCTCAATGATAATGTTGCACCTTTCCAAAGGCAGAGAGTACTGCAGCCAACTATTACTAATACTTCTGGCTGGATTGCTGGTGCTGCTATAGTATTACCCACATTATGGCCCTGGAAGGACAAGGCCTGGGTCTTTCGTATGGAACCCGTCTGTATTCCTGACATTTTTTGGCCTAATGTAAAGCGTTCTATACTTTGTGTGACTCTGTACAAGTCCATTTGCTGGAACTTAAAGACAGAGAGGCACAAGCATACTGAAGACACTGCTACTGACCATTGACTTTGGAAATAATGCAGTATTGGGCCTAATGTCTTATGTGAGTTCAAATATGCAAATTCAGAAAAAAAGCTTTCTCAAGTGTAAAACACAAGTTGTCTGCCTACTATGAGATTATTTCACCCTCCCTCACACCAACACTTGAACTGTCTGACACAGATTTTGGTCTAGTATTTCACGTTTCACTCATAGATCAAAAACACTACCCTCTGCATTGTAAGAAACACATTGCACACTAGTATTGCTTGGTAGCAAAACAATAAACAAAACAAAAATTTTTTTTAACTGTCTAGAGATGCCCTGACACAATATGATATACATGAGTCAGTATGATATACAGATGACAGGTGTCGCTCTTAAAATCACCGCACACTTAACGTATTTGGGCAGTTATGGGGCCAAAACTGACCAAATAACTAAAATGTGAACTCAGCCTTACAGGTCAATGCTAGCGCCAGGTATAAATAAGCATGCAGAGGCCCAAGATCCTACTATAGCATGAAAGAGCACACTCCTTTTACACCAATTCACTGATTCCACATAGATTTCTACAGAACCTGTTCTATTAAATCCTTATACAAGTAGAGCCCCCCTGGAAAAGTGTGGAGATGGCAGCGGCAGTAGCATCAGGAGACCACAGAGTGGCATGATGACAGTGTGGAGGCAGCAGGAGACTACAGAGTGTCATTACATTGTGGAGGTGGCAGTGGCAGCAGCATCAGGAGACCACAGAGTGGCATGACGACATTGTGGAGGCAGCAGCATCAGGAGACTACAGAGTGGCACGACAACAGTGTGGAGGTGGCAGTAGCATCAGGAGACCACAGAGTGGCACGACGATAGAGATGGCAAGGGGATAGTTCCTATCACCACTTATGTCTGTGCTCGAGGAATTGAAGTAGAGCAAGTGTTGATTGTTGTCACCTTTGACCTGCCTGTGACTGTAGAAAGTCTGACAGAGTGGCAAGGTGACATAATGTGGAGGCAGCAGCATCAGAAGACTACATTGTGTCACGACGACAGTGTGGAGGCAGCAGCATCAGGAGACTACAGAGTGGCACAACAACAGTGTGGAGGCAACAGTAGCATCAGGAGACCATATAGTGGCACGACGACCTCTTTCATTGTACCATCCTGTGTTCTTCTAATGCTACTGCTGCTGCCACTGCCACCTCCACACTGTCGTAGAGGAGGTGGCAGTGGCAGCAGCATCAAAAGACCACAGAGTGGTCCGACGACAGTGTGGAGGTAGCAGTAGCAGCAGCAACAGGAGACCACAGAGTGGCACAATGAAAGAGTGTGGAAGTTGCAGCAGTAGCATCAGGAAACCACAGAGTGGAATGATGACAGTGTGGAGGCAGCAGCATCAGGAGACCACAAAGTGGCACGATGACAGTGTGTGGAAGTGGTGGCAACATCATCATCAGGAGGCCAGAGTGGCATGATGAGAGTGTGTGGAAGTGGTGGCAGCAGCATCATCAGGGGGCCACAGAGCGGCATGACAACAGTGTGGAGGTGGCAGCAGCAGTAGCATCAAGAGACCACAGAGTGGCATGACGAGTGTGGAGGTTGCAGTGGCAGCAGCATCAGGAGACTACAGAGTGGCACGACGACAGTGTGAAGGTGGCAGTGGCAGCAGCAGTAGCATCAGGAGACTACAGAGTGGCACGACGACAGTGTGGAGGTGGCAGTAGCTGCTGCAGTAGCATCAGGAGACTACAGAGTGGCACGATGACAGTGTGGAGGTGGCAGCAGAAGTAGCATCAGGAGACTATAGAGTGGCACGACGACAGTGTGGAGGTGGCAGTTGCAGAAGTAGTAGCATCAGGAGACTACAGAGTGGCCAGTTGCAGCCATAAATCCAGTTTGGCTGCCCAGTAGTCCTGTGGATCTTCAATGATGGGTGGAGGGTGCTGTTCAAGTATGCAACCACCTGCTGGTTCAGGTCCTGCTGCAGGTTTAGCTAACGGCATAGCCTGGCCAAGTTGCCGGTTTGGCTGTGCAGGAACCACATTTACCCAGTGGGCCGTAAAGGACATATACTGTCACCGACCGTAATTAGAGCTCCCCACGTCGGCGCTGCCGTGCACTTTGGCAGGCACCGACAGGCTCAAGAACTGGCCCACCTTCTGTTTTACATATTTGTGCAGGACTGGTACTGCCTGTTTTGCAAAGAAATGACAGCTTGGAACTCTCCACCTTGGCTTGGCACAAGCCATCAGTTCTCTGAGAGGTTCAGAGTCCACCACTTGAAAAGGGAGGGACTGCAGCACCAGCAACTTGGGCAGGAGCATGTTCAGCTTCTGCGCTGTTGGATGTGTACACACATACTGCTGTCTCTTGGCAATCGCTTCGTTGATCGATTGCTGACGGAATAACTGACGAGGAGTAGGAGGAGGAGCAGGAGCATCAGATGAAGGGAAGGACAGACAGTTCCCTTTGGCTCCCTTGACTGCCTGAAATAGGGTGTGTGCCACTGGTGACGCAGCGGCTGCTGCGGCAGGCTGGACCACCACATTGGAGCCACTGTTCTCCCAGGCCACTTTATGGTGACGCTGCAAATGTTGAGACAGGGCCGTGGTGCCAACCCTGGCCACGCTTCACCTTCTGCCTACAGATTCTACAAGTGGCCATGTTCACCTCACCCGGCGGCCTAACATAAAACTGCCACACTGCCAAGTAGGTGATTTTACCAACACTCCACACTGACTGACTGCTACCGCTGCTGCCTCCGTGAACCCCTGCACCACTACTTTCCGGTCTGGTAGGCTCCTGCGAAACGGGTGGTCTACATGAGCACGTTTGGCTCCCGACCTCCCACTGCTGCCACCCCGCTGACTCCTGGCCACCCTAGCGACTTGCTGGCTCCACCACTGCCTCACGGGCAAGCTGCCATCCTATTCTCCTGATAATGATGAAACCCTTAATTCACCCAGCTCCCAAGTGCAATCAGCTACATCATCATCATCATCGAGGGCTGACTGCACGCCACTGATGTCCTCCTCAATGGTCTCTGGGTCGGGAGCCTAACTGCTCCCAACACCAGCTCCCATGCCACTCTCCGCATCACTACTTTCCCGCCTAACGGAGGAAGCTGCGGATGTCTCCTCCACATCTTGGCTGGCCAGTAACTGCTGACTCTCCTCTAGTGGCTCGTCCTCGCTGTAAAGTGGAGCTGAGCCCACAGCATACAGTACTTATCTGGCTGAGGGAACAGAAAAGGACAGAGGCAGGTTGAGGACAAGTGAGCGCACAGGGCCTGCTCACGGGCCATGCCAACTAAGGGTTGTGTGTGACAAACCCACTGACTGTTGGCTCGGGTGTCTGATGTCATTTGCGACAAAGTCGAAGACCGAGTCAACCATTCAAGAACCGCTGGGTTGCTGGTCAAGACACGACCACTAGATGACACCGGGAGCTCAGGCCTTTCAAAGTGACCCCTGCTGCCACGCTCCCTTACTCTGCTGTGACCTGTGCCAGAAACATTTAGGCCTGTGCAGGGTCTGTCACTTCTCTGTCTGACATACTGTTAGATCAAATAAATAAATAGAAAATTAAAACATGCTATAAAGGGCTGTAATTTTCCAACTCATCACACAATGGCTAATAAGCCTTTCATTTTTTTCCACCACTAATAAACGAAAAAAGTTTTTTTCTAAATATAATTGTGGCGCTATATGCCGAATAAAACTTTTTGCCACTAATAAAAGCTACAAAGGGCTGTAATTTTGCCACTTCACCACACAACGGCTAATAAGCCTTTTCCTTTTTTCCACCACTAATAAAAAACAAAAAATGGCTTTAGTAAATGTAACTGCAGTGCAAAAGGATTAATTAGATCCCAATAATCGGAAATACAGAGGTATGATCTATTGCAAACATGAAATGAGCAGCTGTATCATGGCAATTTTGAACCCCAGTCTGTGGACCAAGGTGTAAAAGGATTATTCCTATTACCCTGTCTCTAAACACCTATTGAACCGTGTTCTGCTTTAATACTTTCCTCCCTATACTTTCCCTACACGTCTCTCCCTGCACTAAGTTCACTGGAGAATGGCAGAATCCAAGATGGAAGAGGCTATTTATGGGTCTGTTTCAACACAGGGCTTGCTGGCTGCTGATTGGCTGCATGCATGGCATTGTGTGTGATCCCTCGTTCCCAGAGTTCCTTGCTCCATGTCCTAACACGTGCAGCAGCCATTTTAGGGGGAAAAAAATGCAATTCGGTACCACGAAGCGTCAGGAAATTTGGATTTGGGGCGAGTCGAATAAATCCTGAAATTCGGATCGAATTCCACTTCGTCAGCTTCGATTCGCTCATCTCTAAACAGAAACGTGTACTAAATTCTTTGATTTCAAGAGTGATGACAATGCTTTTCTGTGTAACACAGATTGTATAAATAGGGACAACAACTATACGAGGAAATTTCGGCAATCTAGTATAATAATTAAGTAAATAATACCTCCTATTATGAATCCATTAATAAGAATCAAGCCTTGTAAATAATGCAAATGGTTGTCCTTCAGACGGTTTACTTTTGACATTTTTATCATTATAAATTATTCCAATACTTAATAGAATGAACGCTTTTTATTTTAATTTTATATTTTTCATATATTTTGACCTCGGATTATTATCTGTACTGGTGGTTTAACTTTATATATAGACTTACGTCCCCATTTATTAGCCATACTAGTCTTGATTCTTACTAAAGGGATTCCTATGAGAAGGTTTTATTTGCAATTAGTATTGTGAAAATTATTTATTTTTATTTAGTTTGTTTTTTTTTTAGATTTGAAAAGGGAGTCTTGTTACTTCAAAACTCATTGTCATCACTCTTGGAATAAAAGATACACACGCCTATACTAGTGTTGTGCCTACATTTGCACAAAATAAAAAGGTGAGCCTAATTATTCAAATTGGCATCTATCAGCTAATACATATTACCCTACGAGGACCTTTCCCTCTTGTTTTTGACAAATTTATTGACAGAATAGAAGCTCGATTGTAAATGTACACTGTCCCTAAATTTGTCAGACCCATACACCCTCATTCACAACCCAAAATAGAATGATGTTCTGCTTGTTCTGCAAGGGCACCTCCTTTCCTGCTGTAGCACTGATTCGCTCCTCCAGGCTGTCTTTTGGCCTGTGAGCCTATCAGGGTAAGCCTACTTGCCTCCCCCACTTCCTCTGAGAGTCATGTGTGCATCCCTTATTTCTCCCTCATGCTTTTTTCCACCAACATGTGCAGTTAAAGGGTGCTGTGTGCTGTTTTATTGGATTCATCCACTGTAGCGAACCTGAAAAGCTTTGTCTGGTGGATGAAATTTTGGGAAGTTTGTAACTAACCTGGTTCATTATGAACTGATTTGTCCATCTCTAGTTAACAGGATTTTCTGTCCTAATATGTGAAACCGACCTTCCAATAAAGATTGCATAATTTAGCTAGTTTGTGTTGTTTATGTGCAAACTATTGACATGTATTTAATTTACAGGGTATATTTTTGCTCTTGGACCCCTAATCTTTATTGGAATTTGTGACATCTGGCTTGAGCTATTTACATTCAAACAGTCATATGCAATAAACCTTTTTGCTGTCGGGGTGGTAGCTTTTGGATGCACAGGTAAGTAACAGAACAACTAAACTGAAGTTTACTTGATAATTAAACTACTATTCATAGTGTATTTCAGATTACTTTTTTTATTACTGAACATAAAAATGAACAATTTGGATCATGAAGCAATAAAACATTTAAAGTTCCAGATTTTTGTAGTATCATTAAGTTTTTCATGAAGTAGATGAGCAGTAACAATTAAGGCATCATGCCCATGGCCGTAGCTGTTTTTGTGATCTGCAAAACATGTATACCTGTCGTGTTTTTTCCATATTTTGCAGAACGCAATGTCCTGCCGTCTATTTAGCAGTTTTATCCTTGTTCGTAAAAGAGACCCAGTTTCTAAAAATGAGAAGTCTTACTACAAAATATACTACTAGTAGAGATGAGCGGACCACTGGATGTCTGGGTTCGAGGGGTTTGGCCAAACTTTGTTTCAAATGTGGATAGGGAAATGACTTAAAATAACAAAATACATGAAAATAAAAAATAACAATGTTGAACCAAGAGGCAGAGGTCCAAGTGGAGTAGGAAGTTGAGGAGGCGGAGGAAAGTAGCCAACACTGTTTTTTTTTTTTTTATGTGTCTGTCAATTCTGTGTGCCCTTTAGCCATTTTTGGGGCTGTGGCCGGTATAGTTCTCTACTTTGCCAATATAACACATAATAATCTTGAGCCATAAGGTGGAGGTCCGAGTGGAAGAGGAGGCGACATGGAGGTGTAGGTGGAAGAGGCGGGGGAGGAAGCCAACACTGTTTCTGTTTGTTCTGTTTGTTTTTTCCATGTGTCCATCAATTCTGTGTCAGGTTGCTAAGGGCCACTGTGTGACATTTTGGTGCTTGTATGTCTTGGGTTAAAACTGGGTAAAAAAAAATTAGTCTCAGTTTAAGATCATACGTCCCCTATCTGGGGAATATATAGTAAAAGAATTTTTCTCCTACTACAGTAAGATGGATGCCAAAAGGGTGTTCTAAATTTTAAAAAATTTCACAGACACACTCCACAGAAGAATTTTCTCTCCACATTAATTGGATGGATGCAAAATGGGTCATCTTATTACAGTTCTTCTTTTTTGGGGGGAGGGGGTTTAATAACTGTTGACCACCAAACATTGGGAGATGGAAATGAGTACTCACAAAGTGCACTGCAGTATAACAATGGCTGGGGGCGGCCAGTATACATCTCTACTCTAGGCAAGATACAGACAAGTTCTGTGGGATCCATACCTGGTTGATTTTGATGAACGCAAGCTTGTCCACATTGGCAGTGGATAGGCAGATGTGCCTGTCCGTGATCACCCCCTCTGCCGTGCCAAACACACGTTCGGACAATACACTTGCTGCAGGGCAGGTCAGCACTTCCAAGGTGTAAAGGGCAAGCTCAGGCCATGTGCCTAATTTGGAGACCCAAAAGTTAAATGGGGCCAACCCATCAGTCAGTACGTGCAGACGTGTGGACACATACTGTTCGACCATATTGCTGAAATGCTGCCTCCTACTAAGACAGTCTGTAACAGATGGGGGTGCTGGATATTGTGGCGTGCAGACAAAGCTTTTCCATATTTCCCCCAAACGGCCGTGCTAACCCTCTCCTCTGAAATGCTTAAGGTGCCCCTGCTGCATTGGCGACTTCCTCCTCCTCTTCTGTCTCGTGCTTCCACTGAGCACCTGCTGTCAGGTGGGAACACCATCAGTAGCACCTCTACCAGCATTCACTTGTACTCGCACATCTTCCGTTCACGCTCCAGTGATGGAAGTAAGGACAGCACATTGTCCTTGTGGCGGGGATCCAGCAGAGTGGCCACCCAGTAATTAGCATTGGTTAGAATGTGGGCAACTTGACAAGCTGTCCTCGGTGAGAGGTGTATCGTCTCTGTATCCCCCCAAGCCATGCTCCAGTGGATGCCCATGAGCTGATTTGGGTGCCATCCTGCTGTGAACAGGGATCCTCCTCCTCATCATCATCATCAAACCTGTGCCCTGGCTGGGCAGTTGGGTACCTGTCCGCTGTTGGTGCAGGAACCCACCCTCTGAATCATCTGTGGACGACTGGCCTGATAACCATGGGAATGATCCCTGTTTCTCCTCCTCTTCCTCCTGTGCCACATCCTCATCCATTAGCGCCTGAAGCGTTTTTTTTAAAGGAGACATAGAAGTGGGATAGTAAGGCCGATGATGGGATCATCACTGCTGGCCATGTTGATGGGGTACTCAAAACAGCATAACATGGCACACGTCCAGCATGGAGGCACATTTGTTGGTGGTGAAATGGTGCTGTTCTGCAGAGCAACTCACCAGTGCGTGCTGCAGCTGAAACTCCACTATCACCTGCTGCTGCTCACACAGTCTCTCTAACGTCTGCAAGGTGGAGTTCCACCTTGTGGATATGTTGCATATGAGGCAGTGAATGGGAAGGCCAAAGTTACGCAGCACAGACACAGACAGGTGGCCCTCACTTTCTGCACAGCTCTGACATATCAAGGTAATTCTTCATAAACCTCTACACCACCAAGTTCAGCACATGCCTCTGGCAAGGGATGTGCATCAAAGCAGCTAGGCCCAGAGCTGCTACGAGATTTCGCCCGTTGTCGCACACCACCAGGCCAGGCTTGAGGCTCAGCAGCACCAGCCACTCATCGATCTGTTGTTCCATGCCTGCCCCCAGCTGCTGTGCGGTGTGGGTCTTTCCCTCAAACTTATTAGTTTCAGAACAGCCTGTTGTCGTTTCCCTCGAGCTCTGCTGAAGTAGGTGCTGCAGGTGTTGCGCTGACGTGATGAAGAGGCGGTGGAAGAGGAAGTGGAGTAGGAGTAGTAGGCAACAGCAGGCACAGAGAAACATCCAGCAATCCTTGGTGGTGGTAGGACATGCTCCAAACCTCAGGCCCAGTGGGCAGTTAGGGAAATATAACATCCCTGTCTGTACTTACCACTTCCATGGGACAGTGTGAAGATGCTCAGTGACAGTGGTGGTGGTGGTGTTGCTGTCACATCCTCTGTTTGCGAGGTGGCAGGTACCCTTGTCACTCCAGAGGGGAAAGAAGAGGCCAAGACCACAGCAGAAGAGGAAGCAGGAGGAGCCTCTGATCTTTTGTGGTTCTTGAGGTGTCTACTCCACTGCAGCTTGTGCTTTGTGGTTAGATGCCGGATTATGCAGGTGGTGCTCAGGTTTAGAACATTTATATCTCACTTCAGGCTCTGACTGCACAGCATGCAAACCACCTGTGTCCTGTTGTCAGCACACTGCCTGAAGAACTGCCACGTCAGGGAACTCCTTTGGGCTGACTTTGGTGTGCTTTGTCTCTTGGCCTGTTGGGCAGTAGTAGGCGTACTGGCTGGGGGACGGCCGCTATGCTTTTGCACCCTGCTCCCTCTTTTGCTGTGTGGCTAGCACTGCGTAACCTAGGACCTAATCATCCTCCAGATCATCTTCCACCCACTCTTCACCCTTGCCCTTCTGGCTGGTCCGCGGACTGCAGAAAGCCCCAGCAGTTGACCCCTGTGTTTCTTCATCAGAGAAGTGCTGTGGTGTTTTTCCCATATCCTCAAACAAAATTGATTGTGCATCAGTGCACTCAATCTCTTTCACTTCTGGGGCAGGGCTAGGTGAATGGCCCACGAAACCTCTGCTAGCAAGTCATCAAAAAGCATAATTTACTGCTGCATGACTTGGGGCTCAGACTGCTTGGCTGATGTGCAAGGGGTTGAGGTGGCGCCGCCAGTGCCAACTCTGCGCTTTCAGCAGTGGACCGTGTGGAAGACAATGTGAAGGAACTGGAGGCACTCTCAGCCATCCAATCTACTACCGCCTCTACTTGTTCTGGCCTCACCAATCTTATAGCGGTATTTGGGCCTACAAAATGACGCAGAACATCCTGTCGTCTGCATGCACCAGAGGAAGGTGTTTCATTTGGGCGCATAGCTAGCACAGATCAACAACATCCTCTCCTTACAGCAGGAGCTCCACCACCACCAACAGCACAACCATGGCCCCTAGTTGGTGCTCTTCTCATTTTGTTATGGTCACCCACAAAATTGGCTGACAGACGGACAATTGTATATCCGTGTCACAGATGCAAAAGAGGCGTTTAGCACCCAAATAAAAATTGGTATGTCTCGCAGCCCCAAGTGATTAACTATTACCATATTTTTGGCTTTATAAGATGCACCCGATGATAAGACGCACCCCAGATTTTAGAGTAGGAAAATAAGAAAAAAATATTTTTCATCACACCTCATATCAGAATTTCAGGACATCACATCAGATCCCCATATCAGCCCTCTGTGTCAGACCCCTATCAGACCTCATATCAGCCCACTGTGCCCCCATACCAGCCCACTGTGCCCCCATCAGACCTCAGATCAGCCCCCATATCAGCCCACTCTGCCCCCATCAGACCTCAGATCAGCCCACTGTGCCCCATCAGACCTCAGATCAGCCCACTGTGCCCCCATATTAGCCCACTGTGCCCCCATCAGACCTCAGATCAGCCCACCGTGCCCCCATTAGACCTCAGATCAGCCCACTGTGCCCCCATCAGACCTCAGATCAGCCCACTGTGCCCCCATCAGACCTCAGATCAGCCCACTGTGCCCCCATCAGACCTCAGATCAGCCCACTGTGCCCCCATATTAGCCCACTGTGCCCCCATCAGGCCTAAGTTCAGCTCACTGTGCCCCCATCAGACCTCAGATCAGCCCCATAAAGATAAATAAAAAACTCTCACCTCTCCTGCGCCACGGCTCCGCTCCGGGTCTGGCGCTCCTCTGCCTTCTCTTGCCGGCGCTGCACTGTCACCTCACTGCGAACAGCGTCAGGTCATAGTGCGCGCACCACGTCCTGACAATGTACGCAGTCAGGACAGTGCAGTGCCGACCCGGAGAAGACAGAGGAGCGCTGGACCCGGAGTGGAGCTGCAGCGCAGGAGGGCAAGTATGTTACCCCGCTCCCGGCACCTATTACATACTAGTGAGCGCTTCCATTATCTCACTAGTATTCGCTTTATAAGACGCACGGCAATTTTCCCCCTACTTTTGGGGGGAAAAAGTGCGTCTTAGGCCTCTCACACATGAACGTTGTGTTTTGTGGTCCGGCGTCCGTTTTTTTTTGCGGATCCATTGTAACAATGCCTATCCTTGTCTGTTTTGCGGACAAGAATAGGCCAGGTTCTATCTTTTTTGCGGGGCTACGGAACGGGCATACGGATGCGGACAGCACACCGTATGCTCTCAGTATTTTTTGCGGACCCATAGAAATGAATGGAGCCAGGAAAAATACTGTTGTGTGAAAGAGGCCTAATAAAGCAAAAAATACAGTATATTTCCCTGTGACAGTGGCATGTACAGTTTTTTAAGCATAAAAAATAGGTAGGTCTCACAGACCCAATTAACAGGCTGATTAACTATTATACATCCCTGTGACGGTGGCAAGTTGTTGTTTTTTTTCACAACAAAAACTGTGGCAATTACAGTTTTTTCACCCAAAAAATTGGTAGGTCTCACCAACCCAATTAACAGACTGATTATTATATTTCCCTGTGACTGGTGGCAAGTACAGTTTTTTCACCAAAAAAATAGGTATGTCTCATCCACATAATTAAAAGACTGATTAACTTTTATATTTCCCTGTCACTGGTGCAAAGGAGTAGGACTGCACCGAACAAAAATGCCAACAGGTCACCCTGAGACTGAACCGCACTTAAGTATGGTATTTCTCACTGGTGCAATGGAACTGTATTGCATCGATCAATAATGCCTACAGGTCACCAGCACACTTTTTAAAAATAATAAAGTTATAGCACTATTCCTGCCTGCAGTTGCGTCCTGTCCCTACACTAGTTACAGCAGAATGGCGGTGCACCATGTGTTTCGACATTTATGCATGCATGGTCACATGGTGCTCTTGCCAATCACAGCCATGCCAATACTAGGCATGAGTGTGATGGCTTCCAAGTGCCCACAGCTGCGCTGCAGCCTTTCAACAAGCTTTTATTTAAAGTACAAGTAAGAACCCAGACATGGACTTTGGCACCAAAATCTGTGTTCGAGTTCGGTACCCAGACACCAAAATGGCCTATATGGTCCCGAACATGGCTGTCCAGGTCGTTGTCCAGGTACAACGACTAGTAGTAGTAATACTACAGTCTTGCTACAGTATTACTACTACTGCTAATAATGGCAATTTAGTATGAGCGGTAGCTATCACACAGACCTGTCACAGAAGAGGCGTAGCTAGAGGTTCAGCATAGGGGGGGCGAAACATACTTGAGTGGGCCCCCCACTTAGTGGCTTCCCAAACGCACATTTCCAACTTCACAGGCACATACTACTAGTTGTGGTTATAATATTGTATTAGAAAGATGACTGTAAAAACTGCTAGATCATCTATGCTGTTAAGTACAGTACAATAGACTTCCTACATATCCTAGTCTAAATACTCTGCCATATAATGCAGTAAAATATAGGAGTAATAGGAGTAAAAAACAAGGGGACTCCTATGTTAAAGGAAACCTGTCCCCAGTTTTTACATCACTAAACTAACAGTCCCCTAACCCGATCAGACTTCAGATCAGCTTAATGTGCCCCCATCAGACCTCAGATCAGCGTATCGTGCCCTCATCAGACCCCAGATCATCAGAATGTGCCCCCATCAGACCTGAGATCATCAGAATGTGCCCCCATCAGACCTGAGATCATCAGAATCTGCCCCCATCAGACCTCAGATCATCAGAATGTGCCCCCATCAGACCTCAGATCAGCGTAATGTGCCCCCATCAGACCTCAGATCAGCGTATTGTGCCCCCATCAGACCTCAGATCAGCAGAATGTGCCCCCATCAGACCTCAGATCATCAGAATGTTCCCCCATCAGACCTCAGATCATCAGAATGTGCCCCCATCAGACCTCAGATCAGCGTAATGTGCCCCCATCAGACCTGAGATCAGCGTATTGTGCCCCCATCAGACCTCAGATCAGCAGAATGTTCCCCCATCAGACCTCAGATCAGCAGAATGTGCCCCCATCAGACCTCAGATCAGCAGAATGTGCCCCCATCAGACCTCAGATCAGCAGAATGTGCCCCCATCAGACCTCAGATCAGCTTAATGTGCCCCCATCAGACTTCAGATCAGCTTAATGTGCCCCCATCAGACCTCAGATCAGCAGAAAGTGCCCGCATAAGACCTCAGATCAGCAGAATGTGCCCCCATCAGACCTCAGATCAACAGAATGTGCCCCATCAGACCTCAAATCATCAGAATGCGCCCCCATCAGACCTCAGATCATCAGCATGTGCCCCCATCAGACCTCAGATCAGCTTAATGTGCCCCCATCAGACCTCAGATCAGCGTATTGTGCCCCCATCAGACCTCAGATGAGCAGAATGTGCCCCATCAGACCTCAGATCAACAGAATGTGCCCCCATCAGACCTCAGATCAGCTTAATGTGCCCCCATCAGACCTCAGATCAGCATAATGTGCCCCCATCAGACCTCAGATCAGCTTAATGTGCCCCCATCAGACCTCAGATCAGCTTAATGTGCCCCCATCAGACCTCAGATCAGTGTATTGTGCCCCCATCAGACCTCAGATCAGCAGAATGTGCCCGCATCAAACCTCAGATGAGCAGAATGTGCCCCCATCAGACCTCAGATTAACAGAATTTGCCCCCATCAGACCTCAGATCAGCGTATTGTGCCCCCATCAGACCTCAGATCAGCAGAATGTGCCCCCATCAGACCTCAGATCAGCGTATTGTGCCCCCATCAGACCTCAGATCAGCAGAATGTGCCCCCATCAGACCTCAGATCATCAGAATGCGCCCCCATCACACCTCAGATCAGCGTATTGTGCCCCCATCAGACCTCAGATCAGCAGAATGTGCCCCCATCAGACCTCAGATCAGCAGAATGTGCCCCCATCAGACCTCAGATCAGCGTATTGTGCCCCCATCAGATCTCAGATCAGCAGAATGTGCCCTCATCAGACCTCAGATCAGCAGAATGTGCCCTCATCAGACCTTAGATCAGCAGAATGTGCCCCCATTAGACCTCAGATCAGCCCACCCAGCCACATAAGGTTAAAATAAAAACCTTTCTTACCTGTCCTGCGCTGCGGCTGCCCTCCGGTCCGGCGCTCCACTCTCTTCCCTGGCCCGCGCACACTATGACCTGACGCTGCGTGCACATTAACTACAGTTAAAAGGGTTCTCTGAGATTAGATAACCCATTCTCAGGAACCCCACAGTCTCCTCACAGCTCACCAAGCACAGTGCTGTCCATTTGGTATTGTAGCTCAGTCCCATTCACTTGAATGGGGTTGAAGCTGTACATAGGTCATATGACCAATGAATGAGACTTCACATAGTCTAGGAAGAGGCGCAAGCGCTCACGGAGTCCCGCGGTCTCTTTGTACCACTAAACAGCTGGGGTACTCGAAGTCGGACCCCTGCCATCTCAAACTGATGACTTATCTTGAAGATCTTCCTGGAGAATCTTGGAGAACCCCTTTAACCACTGCAAGACCAAGCCATGTTTCACCTTTGTGACCAAGCATAATTTTGCAAATCTGACATGTGTCAATTTTTGTGGTAATAATGCTTTTATGTATCCAAGCGATTCTGAGATTGTTTTTTCATGACAAATTTTACTTCATGTACATTTCAGTCGATATGTTTTACATTTATTATATATAATATATAAATTCTAAATTTACAGAAAATTTGGAAAAAAATGGTTTTCTAAATTTGAATTTCTATATGTTGATGACGCATAGCGATTCCTCATAAAATAATTATTAAATAACATTCACCATGTCTCTACTTTATGTCAACATCATTTTGTAAATGACAGTTTATTTTTTTAGGATGTTAGAAGGCTTAGAATTTTAGTAGTAATTTTTCTAATTCTTCTATAGGATTTTCAAAACTTACTTTTTTAAGGACCAATTCAGTTTGAAGTCACTTTGAGGGTTTTATGAAATATAAACCACCCATAAATTGCCCTATTTTAGAAACTAAAACTCTCAAGTTATTCTAAACTGATTTTACAAATGTTGTTAACCTTTTAGTTGTTCCATAGAAATTAAAGCAAAATGAAGGTGAAATTTAAGATTCTTTTTTTTTTGTGCAAATTTTTCATTATAATACATTTTTCCTGGAACACAGCGAGGGTTAACAGCAAAACAAACCTCAATATCTATTACCCTGATTCTACAGTTTACATAAATCCCCCATATGTGATCGTTAAACCTCTACATGGGTACACTGCACTGCTCAGAAGGCAAGGGAGCGCTATATGTTTTTTGGAGGGCGGATTTTGCTGGAATAGTTTTTGGGAGCCATGTCCCATCTAAAGGGACCCTGAGATACCCTAAAAAGGAAACCCACAAAAAATAACCAATTTTGGAAACTACACCCCTCAAAGAATTTATCAAGGGGCAGAGTGAGCGCTTTGGCCCAACAAGCATTTCATAGATTTCAGAAATACTTCGCTGTGAAAATGAAAAATGACATTTTTACAAGAAAATGTTGCTTTAGTCTCACATTTTTTCATTTTTACAAGGGGTAACGGGAAAATGTACCAAATTTAGAAACTTTAAACAAACATCCATAACTATTATTTTTTCACCAATGTAGCTATGTTAGGGCTTGTTTTTTGTGGGACATGCTGTCGTTTTTATTCATTTTGGGATACATATGACTTTTTGATAATTTTTTTTATTTCATTTTTTGGGAAGTGAAATGGGCAAAAATTGCAATTCTGTCAGCGTTTTTTATTTTTTACCGGGTCCTACATGTGGGAAATTTGATATGATAATTTTATTCTGTGGGTCAATACATTTATGTATACATGTCAATACATATACCGTATTATTCGCTTTATAAGGTGCACTTTTTTCCCCCCAAAAGTAGGGGGAAAATTGCTGTGCGTCTTATAAAGCGACTACTAGTGAGCGCGTCCATTTTGGAAGCGTTCACTAGTATGTATTAGGTGCCGGGAGCGGGGAAACATACTCACCCTCCTGCGCTGTAGCTCCGCTCTGGGTCCGGCACTCCTCTGTCTTCCCTGGTGGGTGCTCCACTGTCCTGACCACGTACAGCGTCAGGACGTAGTGAGCGCACTATGACCTGACGCTGCACGCAGTCAGGTGACAGTGCAGCGCCGGCTAGAGAAGACAGAGGAGCGTCGGACCCGGAGCGGAGCAGAAGAGGTGAGAGAGTTTTTTCATTTTATCCTTATGGGGCTGATGGGCTGATCTGAGGTCTGATGGGGGCACAGTGGGCTAATATGGCGGCACAGTGGGCTGATCTGAGGTCTGATGGGGGAACACTGGGCTGATCTGAGGTCTGATGGGGGCACAGTGGGCTGATCTGAGGTCTGATGGGGGCAGAGTGGGCTGATATGAGCTCTGATGGGCTGATCTGAGGTCTGATGGGGGCACAGTGGGCTGATCTGAGGTCTGATGGGGGCACAGTGGGCTAATATGGAGGCACAGTGGGCTGGTATGGGGGCACAGTGGGCTGATCTGAAGTCTGATGGGGCAGAGTGGGCTGATATGGGGACACAGTGGGCTGATATGGGGGCTGATGGGCTGATCTGAGGTCTGATGGGGGGTCTGACATGGAGGGTTGATGGGGTTCTGACGTGGAGGGTTGATATGGGGGTCTGATGTGATGTCCTGAAATTTATGGGGGGTCTGATATGAGGTGTGATGAAAAATGTTTTTTTCTTATTTTCCTACTCTAAAATCAATTTCCAAGTGACTACTCTAAAATCTGGGGTGCGTCCTATCATCGGGCTCAAAATCTTCCTTCTTAGACCAGGGCAACATGTAGGGCTTTTATGTATATATATTATTTACAAATAGCCCTAAGGCTACTGATGCCCATATTTAACATGTGCTCCTAATTACCCCTAAAACTTAACTTTTATTATTGCCGATAACTCAAAATACCCTATTTTAAGTGTTTAAAACTTATATATGGACCCCCGAGGGGTAAAAAATGAGAGGGAATAACCATGCCGTCGTGGTGATGTCATGAAAAATGAATTACCGGTAAGTCTAATTCCGGTTTTCCATATCATCACCACGACGGCACCACAATGAGATATACGAAATAATAATTAGGGGTGGGCAACTGCCTGAAGGACTTTACGTCCAAAAGACAGATCTGCGGATCTAGAAAAATCCAAACGATAGTGTCTAATGAAGGTATGGACACTGGACCAAGTTGCTGCTCTGCAGAGATATCCTCAAGGGAGGCCCCTGCACGCTCTGCCTGAGAGGAAGACATAGCTCTAGTCGAATGAGCCCTGATACAGTTAGGACTGGGTAGGTCCTGAATCACATAGCACAGGGAAATAGTGCTACGGATCCATCTGGCTAATGTAGACCTAGATATTTTTTGGCCTTTATTCCTCCCTGAAAATTGGAGAAAGAGACAGTCGGATTTCCTGGAGTCCTTTGTGACCTCCAGGTATCTAAGAACGGGCCTCCTAACATCAAGGGAGTGAAAAGACCTCTCTGTCGTTGGACGGAGAATCACAAAAGGAAGGTAGAATGATCTCCTGATTTCTATGGAAGTTGGAAACTACCTTAGGTAGGAACCCCGGATCTAGTCTGATAACCAGCCTATTTTCTAGAATCTTAAAATAGGGTTCTCTAATGGAGATGGCCTGAATCTCACCCAGCCTTTGGGCGGAAGTGATGGCTACCAAAAGGGCCATCTTAAAGGACAGTAGCTTTAGAGAACAGTCTTCCAAGGGTTCAAAAGGAGGCAATGTAAGACCTGTGAGGACAATGTTGAGGTCCCAGGAGGGTATCTTGAACCTGAGGGAAGGACGTAACCGTGCTGACGCCCTGATGAAGCATCTGATCCATCTATGGTTGGCGAGTTCGGAATCATAGAAACAACTGAGAGTCCTGAATTGCGAAACAAAGATATTTCTGGGATTTTGGATGAATGGGGACGTGATAATACGTGTCTTTCAAGTCTATTGTACACATAAGAGCGTTTCCCATAATCAGAGGAATTCCAGATGTCAGGGATTCCATCTTGAATCTCATGTACACAATATACTTGTTGAGGTATTTTAGATTTATTATTGTTCGGAAGCTTCCTTCTTTTTTCCGCACTAGAAAAAGTGTGGAATAGTAACCTTTCCATAGTTCGTGAGTCGGAACTTTGACAATTACACTCATGTTTAATAGCTCCTTGATGCCGCTCCAAATCCTGGCTCGATTTGAAGGCGACCCCGATTCTGATACGAGAAATTTGTTTGGGGGAATTGACGAGAACTCTATCCTGTAACTGGAACTGACTAGGATTAGGGCCCAGGTATTTGATGTTATTTTTTCCCAGGCCGTAAGTACTTCAATCTTCCCCCTACCCTGACGTCATTGTTTTTCTGTAGATTTGTTTTGGGGATTGACGAGGTAGCCTCTCCCCTTGCCCCCTTTGGGGTAACTCCACTGTCCCGATTTTCCTTTTCCTCTATAGGACTTGTCCTGGGAGTTATCTGAACAAAAGGGAAATCTTCTATAGGGTCCTATCATCAGGGAACCTTTTTTTCTTATCAGCCGCCTTTTCTAAAATTTTGTCCAGAACAGGACCAAAGACATATTCGCCTGAAAAGGGGATTGAACAGAGTTTCATTTTTGAAGCCTTGTCCCCCGACCATGATTTCATCCAGATAGCCCAATGGGCTGCACTGGAGAGGCCCGCATCTCTGGCCGAAAACCTAATTGACTCAGCGAAAGCATCCGCTAGAAAGGCCGTTGCGGATTTTAGGAGAGGGAGAGAACTCAGAATCTCTTCTCTAGGGGTCTTAATCCCCCAAAAAGCTCCTCCTGTACCGAGTGAGCTTTCTGAATATCTTCAACCCCCATGGTTGCACGTACAGCTCTGGCATGTCCTCATTCATAAAAAAGAATTTTTTACAGCCTTCCATAAAGTCAGAATCAGACAGACGTCCATCCTCTTCAGCAAATTTAGAGGAGAGGGCCTCATCCTCTACATCCTCCGAGTCTGAGGAAGAGTGATGGATAGCCACCTTCTGCCTCTTAGAAGGAAGGGGCTGAGGGGGAGGGATCAGGGTTGCCAACCGTCCGTAGATTCACGGACAGTCCGTAAAAACAGGGTGTTTTTTTCTGCCGTCCGTAGCGTCCGGCAGAAAAAAAGCCTGTCCTTGAATCTACTACAGTATTCACGGCACATTTGCCGTGAATACTGTGGATCCATGCAGGCTCCGCCTGCGATGTACAATAGGCCGCAGGCAGGTCAGCCTGCAGCCTAATGTAACCTAGTTAGTAATACATACCTTTATCCTGGGCCCGGCGCAGGCATCTCGCTCTCTGATGATGTCACCACGTACGTACAGACGTGATGACATCATCATACGGCGCGCCGCCCGCCCGCGCCGGGACGGAGTTACAGGAATCAGGTAAGTATATATCATTTTTGTTTTTATTTCACTGCTGGGCCGGGGCACTATATGGGGGCTATCTAATGTCTGGGGGCACTATGGGGACTACCTGAACTATCTGGGGGCACTTAATGGGGCTATCTAAACTACTGGGGGCATTCAATGGGGCTATCTAAACTACTGGGGGCATTCAATGGGGCTATCTAAACTACTGGGGGCATTCAATGGGGCTATCTAAACTAATGGGGGCACTCAATGGGGCTATCTAAACGACTGGGGGCACTCAATGGGGCTCTCTAAACGACTGGGGGCACTCAATGGGGCTATCTAAACGACTGGGGGCACTCAATGGGGCTATCTAAACGACTGGGGGCACTCAATGGGGCTATCTAAACTACTGGGGCATTCAATGGGGCTATCTAAACTACTGGGGGCACTCAATGGGGCTATCTAAACTAATGGGGGCACTCAATGGGGCTATCTAAACTACTGGGGGCACTCAATGGGGCTATCTAAACTAATGGGGGCACTCAATGGGGCTATCTAAACTACTGGGGGCACTCAATGGGGCTATCTAAACTACTGGGGGCATTCAATGGGGCTATCTAAACTACTGGGGGCATTCAATGGGGCTATCTAAACTACTGGGGGCATTCAATGGGGCTATCTAAACTACTGGGGGCACTCAATGGGGCTATCTAAACTACTGGGTCACTACATGGGGCTATCTAATCTACTTAGGGCACTATCTGAAATAAAGTGGGCTGTCTAACTTCTGGAGGCACTATGGGGGCTATCTGTACTAAAGGGGGCTATCTAAACTACTGGGGGCACTCAATGGGGCTATCTAATCTACTTAGGGCACTATCTGAAGTAAAGTGAGCTATCTAACTTCTGGAGGCACTATGGGGGCTAAATGAACTACAGGGGGCTGTCTAAATTACCGTGGCACTACAAGGATTATCTGATCTACAGGGGGCTATCTAAACTACTGGGGCACTACAAGGATTATCTGATCTACTGGGGTTAGTATAGGAGGCTACCTAAACTACTGGAGGCACTAGGGGGAACCATTTAAGCTTCTGGGGGCACTAGAGTGGACCGTTTAAGCTACTGGGGGCACTATAAGAGGTATTATAATTACTGGGACCATTACAGCAGTTCCTTATTATTTCTGGTAGCAATACTGGAGGCACTATGGGAAAAATTATTTCTATTATGGGGAATTATTACTACTACCAGGGGTACTTTTGGGGGTGTTACTATTAGTACAATATGGGGGGCATTATTGCTAAAAGGGCTACTTGTGGAGCATTATCACTATTGGGGCACTATAACTAATGGGACACTCTAGGAGAGAATTAATAGTATCAGTGGGACTTTGGGGAGCAATGTAACTATATGGGGGTCCTACCTATATGGCACTGTTATATCTACAGTATAGTATTTGGGGAGCACAGTGGGCACAGTATTTTAGGTAGCAGCAGGATAACAGAAAAGTGGGTAATCTAAGGTGTCTTTGTGGCAAACTCTGCAGAGAGAAGATGTGGCTGAAAGAACTCATCATGGCGGTGTGGGCCAAAGAGAGAAGATGAGAAAAGAGAACATCTATATCAGGAAGACGTCACTGGACTTAAGTGGTATGTGGTAATGTGTCATCTTGTACGTTTGGTAATGGTGAATGTAATGTCCATCCAAATATGTGTCACCTATTTCTTCAGCAAGGACTCGCCAGTATATGGTATGTTACCGCTGCAGCCAATCAGTGATCTAATGCTGAGAACTGGCTGCAGTGGTCACATGCCATACACCTGCACATCAGTGTGCACATCACCAACATTGTGACAGATGTGCACACTTGCCCATTACATGCCTGTCAGTCTTTGTTTACATGGCAGCAGCAATGATGCTAGAAAGTCCAGTGTGTCACTGCAGCCATATAAACAAAACACTTAGACTAGAAGCAGGGATGGAACAGCTGAAAATTGTTGATTTATTTTCCATATGCCATATTTTATTTTCAAATACTGAACAATCCTCTTTATTCTGGGGCGTGAAAGGGGGCGTGTTCTCTAAAAAAGGGGTGTGGTTTATTATGTCCGTAAAAATTTTGGGCCGTCCGTAAAGGAAGGTTGGCAACCCTGGGAGGGATGGAGATTTGAGATAATGAGGATCTTATTTCATCCTGCACCGGAGAGCGGAATTCCTCTAGTAAGGAAGTTTAGATATTATCAATACACTCTTTGCATAGCTTCTTAGGATAAGATTCAGTCAGCTTTTTGCCACAGGATACACATCTCAGGGGCCTTTTTGCCTTTTTCTGTGCCTCTTTAGTGACCTATGAGGCAACGGGAGAAAGTTAGGCAACAGCAAGGGATGAAAATATTGCCACCATATTGTGAGATGCCACCCTGGTGCAAAATAGGAGAGGGGAGAATAAACCCCCTGACCAACAAAGTGCCCCCAAATAATGCCACCAAATAGACATAGACCCCCAGGGGGACTTACAGAAGGCGGTACTGGAGCGTCATGTTCTCTGGGGGAACGCGGCTCCGGACCAGACATCCTGGCAGACAGGAACGCCAACAACCAGACCTCAGATCAGCATGCTGTACGTGGCTTCCTGCTTTAAGTTACCTGGATCCGGATGCCCGTACCGCCTCCCAAGTACTTCCGGTCGCGCCGGAAGTGACGTCACCATTGAGCGCGCGAAGCGCCGGGCGCGCAACCCAGCTTAACCCACGAGGGAAAAGGAGGGAGCCAACGCTGGGAGCAGGCCCCAGATCAACCGGGATGAGTCCTCCCACCTCCCCCTGCCCAGCGTTAGTACTAGACCGCGGGCGAGCAGGGGGACAGAGGTGAGTGAGCGCCGTCACCCTCTGTTAGGAACAATTTCCAAGTCATCATCTCCCAGCGCACAAGGAGACACTTCTCTGCCCTGGCCTCTGTAGGGACAGGAAACACTGGTGTTGGTAGTGGGAGGTGTCCTTTTAATCTTCTTTGTTCCTGCCCCTACAGAGGTCAGGGGTCAATCTCATTGTGGTGCCGTCGTGGTGATGATATGGAAAATACGGTATTTTTTTTATCCTTTACCAGTTCAGTTTTCGCTTAAGGCAGCAGAAAGACTAGTTGCACCTCTGGGTGTGTGAAGGGGTTAATTATGTTTGTTTTTAGTCAGGTATTCTGGAGTGAGTGAATGGATAGTTGCCAATATTGTTCTAGAATCACTACTGCAAACAGTATGTAATGTAGATGTATTACATCTTTGACATGCAGTACCACAGTTGTGGTTTTCTGTAAAGTAAGTTCTAGGAACAGTTTCTAGAACAGATTTGTTAAATCAACCGCATCTGTTGGTGGTGTTTTTGCCAATTTTGCAAAGTGTAAACTCTAACTTGAATAAATATATTGAATAATTCAATAACTACCTGTATTTCTAAAGGGGTTTTCCAAGATTTTGATACTTGTGACACATTAAAGGGTTATTCCCATCTTAGACAATGGGGGCATATCGCTAGGATATGCCCCCATTGTCTCAAAGGTGCGGGTCCCACCTGTGGGACCCGCACTTATATCGAGGATGGCATGCGCAGCTGCCCTCCATTCATTTCTATGGGGCTGCCGAAAATAGCCGAGCACTGGATCGGCTATTTCCGTCGGCTCCATAGAAATGAATGGGAGTGGTGCACTCCGGTTCATTTCTATGGGAGCAGCGGGGAGCTGTGCCTGGTCGTGGTCGGACCCCGGGAAACCTGGGGTCCTCCAGGCACTGCACTCCTGGTCCGTTCCCGATATAGGTGCGGGTCTCAGCAGTGGGACCCGCAACTATCAGACAATGGGGGCATATCCTAGCGATATGCCCCCATTGTCTGAGATGGGAATACCCCTTTATTTTGTGTATTTTTAGGATGGTCAACAACAATAGTAAAATTGTATGATCTCATTGAGCTTTACAAATACAACAGTATATATTTTCAAAAATAATTTGTTTTCTTGTATACTTCCTCTTATGAATATTGACTTTTTTTTTCTTTTTTTTTTTTTTACTCAAGTGCAGCAATCCAGTTTCTATGGCTACACTGGGATGCTACCCAAACGTTATACTCAAGGAGTGATGACTGGTGAAAGTAAGTATTATATATGTATTAATAGTAATCATACATTTTGACATCATTTTAATATACATGTTTTTCATAAATTTATGAGGGTTTTTTTTAAGTTGTAATGCTGTGGAAACTGCACTGTATAATAATTTAATGACCGTTAGTGCAAAATTAATTTGTTTATGTAGCTGAGGGTTCTATGTTTTTCATTCTTCTCTGATTCTCTCAACTTTAGGTAAAATGAAATAGGGGCAGCTGAGAACAATGGGCCAGCTCTTAAAGTTTAGCTAAGATCTAGAAATAAAAGCTGAGGGCGTCATCACTACCAAAATTTTCTCCTTTTGTTTAGCCATAAATCTTACATCAGCAGACTAATTATGTAAGATATATGTCTGAATAAAATGAGAACATTTTGATAAAAGTGATGCTCTCTGCTTTCCCATCTGTTTTTTTCGGTAAAATGTCAGTGGATCCTACATTCTAAAATGTAACTGTAATGCTAATGTGATAATAAAGCCAAAACAATGCCAGCAAACACTATGTACTAGACCCACTTTGCGCAAGCCATCACACTCTGAACACCCTTGAGGGCTGGGGTACTCTTCACCCACCTCCAGCAGGAAGGGGGACCTTTGCAGAGTCCTTCCCAGGTGTCAGTAGCAGGGCAGCTGGTGGTTGGGCACACCGGATGCAGTTGGGCAAAAAAAAACAAAGTAAATACCGTGACACTACACAGTGGCAAAAATAGAGAAACACGAGAATTGTCAGTAAACGTAAGCCAGAGCACTAGAACCAGAAGACAACCAAAACCAGAGCCAGAGTCAACCACCAGAGAAACCACTCACCAGATAGCTTCAGAACAAGGAAAGCAACTGAATAATAGGCAGTGAGTGAGGGAAAGGACCAGGTTTAAATATCCCTCCACAGAGCACCTGACACTGCTGAGGTCACACTAAGGCTCCATTCACACGTCCTGTTTTTCTTTCCTGATTCGATCCTGATTTTTTCAGGACCCATTGGAATGAATGGATCCAGATCAGGATCAGGATCGAATCAGGAAAGAAAAACAGGACGTGTGAATGCAGTGGCGTAGCGTGGGTTGCCAGCGCCCGGGGCAAGCCAAGTATTGCGTCCCCCCTAATAAGTGGACACGCCTCTGTTTACCAACCTGGAATCCTATGTAACACCACAGATAACACAGTGATAGCGCTCTTAATATATAGATAATGAAGGAATGTCACCTGAATTTTCCTTCTCCTATTCAGGCAAGAGACAGAAGCAGTGCTGTAAGAGGAAAGAGGCAGAACCAGCTTTTTAGACCCCCGCACAGAACATCCTGATGCTGTGTAGACTCAGGATGTTAAGACAAGGGCATTGCGCACACCATGGCTTATGCCTGTTATGAGTTTTGGGGCTGCCAACCCTGGCAATGCACACAGTAAAAAATCATCTGCATTGTTGTGGTGAGAGGCTCTAGCATTCAGAACAGGCACAGTGTGACCTAGGGCCGGGCTACGGGATAGGAGGGCAGGAGATGGGAGCACATTAGGTAGGAGGGCAGGAGATGGGAGCACATTAGATAGGAGGGCAGGAGATGGGAGCACATTAGATAGGAGGGCAGGAGACGGGAGCACATTAGATAGGAGGGCGGGAGACAGGAGCACATTAGATAGGAGGGCAGTAGACGGAAGCACATTAGATAGGAGCGCAGGACACAGGAGCACATTAGATAGGAGGGCAAGAGATGGGAGCACATTAGATAGGAGCGCAGGAGACAGGAGCACATTAGATAGGAGGGCAAGAGATGGGAGCACATTAGATAGGAGCACAGGAGATAGGAGCACATTAGATAGGAGGGCAGGAGACAGGAGCACATAAGATAGGAGCGCAGGAGATGAGAGCACATTAGATAGGAGCACAGGAGAAAGGAGCACATTAGATAGGAGGGCAAGAGATGGGAGAACATTAGATAGGAGTGCAGGAGATGGGAGCACATTAGATAGGAGGGCAAGAGATGGGAGCACATTAGATAGGAGCGCAGGAGACAGGAGTACATTAGATAGGAAGCCAGGAGATGGGAGCACATTAGGAGTGCAGGAGACAGGAGCACATTAGATAGGAGCGCAGGAGACGGGAGCACGTTAGATAGGAGCGCAGGAGACAGGAGCACATTAGATAGGAGGGCAAGAGATGGGAGCACATTAGATAGGAACGCAGGAGACAGGAGCACATTAGGGAGGAGGGCAGGAGATGGGAGCACATTAGATAGGAGCGCAGTTGATGGGAGCCCATTAGATAGGAGGGCAAGAGATGGGAGCACATTAGATAGGAGCGCAGGAGATGGGAGCACATTAGATAGGAGCGCAGGAGACAGGAGCACATTAGATAGGAGGGCAGGAGACAGGAGCACATTAGATAGGAGGGCAGGAGATGGGAGCACATTAGATAGGAGGGCAGGAGACAGGAGCACATTAGATAGCAGGGCAGGAGATGGGAGCCCATTAGATAGGAGGGCAGGAGACAGGAGCACATTAGATAGCACAATAGTAGACACCTCCCTCAAACTTTACACAGAAAACCCCTTAAGTCACAGTCCTCCCTGTTCTCAGCACATCCACGGTATACAGACATACCTCCTCCTCAGTCTCCTACACTGACAGACTATGTTTTTGTCGTCTTCTCTGCGCTGACACTTCTGAGCAGCCATCCCTGACCCGACCTCCTTCTCTGTTTACAGCCTACCTGTGCTGCGCGCCAGCTTCTGACCCGCGTAACCCACGTAGGAATGTCACGTGATATTGTGAGTCAGAGGTCCCTACACTGCATGAAATTTAACTTTTACTCTGCCTGTGCCCTTCTACTGCCTCATAGGTTTCCGGCCTAGTATCCAGAAGCCTATGAGCCTGAACTGCAGAGGAGACGGGAATCTATTCTGCTGCCTGGCGCCCCCCTGCAGTTTGGCGCCCGGGGCAACCCTGGCCTCCCCCCACGCTACGCCACTGTGTGAATGGAGCCTTAATCTCCAACCTCAGACCAGGGAAGCACAGGTGAGGGCTGAGAGTGTGCAGAGAAGGGAACCTCCCACCACATATCTAAGTCAGGAGACATGACAACAGAAGTTTCCTGGCAATAGCTGAAGCTAGCGGCTCTAGCGTCCCGGGACCCCTGATCAGCGTCAGTGCTGGCAATGATTGCGTCCCGTCTCCCAGCAATTCCAACATCTGGGGTGGATCTCACAAAGTGACGCACTCGCGTAAGGGCCCTTGCAGACGAGCGTGAGACACGCACGTCTCCCGCATCGTGGGTCCTGGCTTGAACTCCCGGCCTTTCTATATGATGACATTTTTTTTAATGTATTTTTATTTTGAGAAGAATTATTAGAACTCAAAAGTCTCTCTCTGAATTGAAATGGCATAATTCTGACCATGTTTCAAAGTCTATTCTGGATATTGTCTATCTCTGAAGCGCTTGGTAGTGCGCTTGCATTCCTCAGAAAAAGATGCAATGTGTGAACAATTACCTCTTGATCTGATGAACTCCCCTTTGGGAATGTTTTTTATAATATGAAACGGATTGCAAGATTTAGCGTGCAACAAGGAATTGCCAGCAGACGGCTTGATATAAGTGCTTGTGCTCATCTTGTTCTATACAATGGTGAGGGTCAAATAAAAAAAAAAAACTGTTTCACAGTTGTGGTGTACTGTAAATTGCAAATTATAATTGTTATCAAACATCCAAAACGATAGATAATGAATGGGGCGGCACTCACCAGCTGTTTTTTGCAGCTTTATTCATCTAAAAATATAAAATCAGGGCGATGCAGGTACAGCACAGCAAGACTGGAAACAGCCGGTTCGCGCTTCCTCAAACGGCTGTTACCAGTCTTGCTGTGCTATTAGGGTGAATAGGACTGTAATAGGAGGGAGAGACTGCTTCCTTCTCCCCTGTGCTGCTGAGGGAACATGGAGCGCGCTAAGAGCAGTGTGCACCATGTTCTCTGATACTAGGCTGCGCAGTAGCGCAGCCTAGTATCGGTACATGGTAAATTTACCCAGTGCAACCCTAATTCAGACTGTAATTGCTTCAAGATAAGTTTAGAATACTGTTCATTAAATAACAAAGAAATATCACAATAATGATGAGGCTGCAAAGAAGACGGTATAGTGATTTGGGAGTCAGGACAAAGTCCCATATTATGAGATGTACTTGAATCACTGAAGTCAACTAAAGAATGTCTCTGTACCCTAAGTAAATGTGCAAAGCGGTTTACATCCAGGATAGTATTAAATAAATCAATATGTCTAGTGGGTGAAAAACCACTTCCTTTTGCATGATTAAAGCAATCAACTGGAATGAACATTCTGACAAAATACTGTTCCATGAGGTAAGAAAATCACTTCTATATGTGGTAGTGGGTACTTTTTTAAGATGCAGACCTGGTTAAGTCCCAGCACACTTTGGTCTCCCTGACCATCTGATCCTAGTCACAACATGTAATCCTTTAGCGCTGGACTTCCACATACAGTTTCCACATCCACAGTAAAAATGCCAGCCAATTTAGAAAGTCTATCTTCACAATCATCCACACTTTTTAGGCTTGCGCTAGTGGATGGGATCGGTAAGGTACTGTGCACACCCTCCAGTTTATCCATGGCAAATAAAAAGGAGATAAAAAGGATGGCCATTAACCAAAAGGCGTTTGATATTGTCCCACACGGACGACTAAATTGAGGTCTATTGGTTTAGAAAATATAATTTGTAATTGGATTGAAAATTGGCTTCACGATTGTATCCAAAGAGTTGTGGTCAATGATTTCTACTCTGAATGGTTCCTGGTTATAAGTGGTGTACCCAAAGGTTCTGTGCTATTATTTAATAGAGATGAGCGAGTAGTGAAATATTCGAAAGTTTGAAATTCGATTCGAATAGACCGCGATATTCGACTATTCGACCGAATATCGAATCCCATTAAAGTCTATGGGAAAAAAATGCTCGCCACTTGGAAATCTCAATTCGACCACTTGGAGGTCACCAAGTCCACCCTGAAACCTCAGAAAAGGATGCCAACACTGCTGGAATGCAACTGGAACAGCAGGGGAAGCATGTCTGGGTGCATATAACGCGCCCAAGTCGCACTATTACGCCACTATCACAGCCTCTCAACAATACACTCCAAAGACAATATAACCTCTCTGTAAAGTGAGACCATACAAGGAAACCTTCTTTCCTCTACATTGCCATGGACCCCAAGCCAAACTAGACAAAAAGAAGATAAAATTCTGCACCC
>ONZH01011985.1:0-20000 GCA_900303285.1 Rhinella marina
AAGTTCTGAATTTTAAAAGCTACTGGCATTTATTGCGGTTGCCAAAAAAACGTATTATTCGCTCGGTGTTGAAGTGGGACATTTACAGCCCCTTGTAGCGTGTATTATTCTCAAGAAAAATAGTTTTACTAGGCGTACAGCGCCAAAGTTCTATCTAGTAAAGTGTTTTGCCAGCTATTAGTGTTGCAAAAAAGTGTATTATTCGCTCGGTGTTGAAGTGGGAGAATTACAGCCCTTTGTAGCTTGTTTTAATTTCCTTTTTATTTATTTATTTGATCTAAGAGCATGTCAGACAGAGAAGTGACAGGCCCTGCACAGGGGAGTGGCAGAGGCCTAAATGTTTCTGGCGCAGGCGCAGGACGCAGCAGAGTGAAGGGGTGTGGCAGCAGTGGTCACTTTGAGAAGTTGACTCAGTCTTCGACTTTGTCGCAAAGGACATCAGACACCCCCAGCCACATTAACATGGTGGCAGCAGCAGCAGCATGACATCAGCACCCTGCCACCCGTCATTGAAGGTCCGCCGGACTAATGGGCAGCCAAACTACATTTGGGGCCGCAATTGGCGGAGTTTGCTCTGGAAAAGCTGTCCTGCCCGGCCAGTAGTCTGGTTATTGGGGTTTTGTTAACCCTTGTGCGCTGTAGTTACATTTAGTACAGCATTTTTTTGCTGTTTTACTGTTGGAGCTTATTAGCTGTGGTGAAGTGGGAAAATGGCAGCCCTTTGTAGCATGTTTTATTGTTAAAAAAAGTTTTACTAGGCATACAGCGCCAAAGTTCTATCAAGTAAAGTGTTGTAGCAGCTATTAGTGTTGCAGAAAAACGTATTATTCGCTCCGTGTTGAAGTGGGACAATTACAGCCAGTTGTAGCGTATATTATTCTCAAGAAAAAGAGTTTTACTAGGCGTACAGCGCCAAAGTTCTATATTTTAAAAGCTACTGGCATTTTTTGCTGTTGCCAAAAAAATTTATTATTCGCTCCGTGTTGAACTGAGACAATTATAGCCCGTTGTAGTGTGTATTATTCTCAAGAAAAAGATTATTACTAGGCGTATAGCACCAAAGTTCTATATTTTAAAAGCTACTGGCATTTATTGCTGTTGCCCAAAAAATGTATTATTTGCTCGGTGTTGAACTGAGACAATTACAGCCCGTTGTAGCGTGTACTATTCTCAAGTAAAACAGTTTTACTAGGCGTACAGCGCCAAAGTTCTGAATTTTAAAAGCTACTGGCATTTATTGCTGTTGCCCAAAAATCGTATTATTCGCTCCGTGTTGAAGTGGGAGAATTACAGACCATTGTAGCGTGTTTTAATTTCCTTTTTATTTATTTATTTGATCAAACAGCATGTCAGGCAGAGAAGTGACAGGCCCTGCACAGGGGAGTAGCAGAGGCCTAAATGTTTCTGGCACAGGCACAGGTCGCAGCAGAGTAAGGGGGCGTGGCAGCAGGGGTAACATTGAGAGGCCAGAGATCCCAGCCTCTCAATGACCAGCAACCCAGCGGTTCTTGAATGGTTGACTTGGTCTTCGACTTCGTCCCAAATCACGTCAGAGACCCCCAGTCAAGAATCGGTGGATTCGTCAGACACAACCCTTAGTTGGCATGGCCCGGGAGCAGGCCCTGTGCGCTCACCTGTCCTCAACCTGCCTCTGTCCTTTTCTGTTCCCTCAGCCAGAGAAGTAATGTATGCTGTGGTTTCAGCTCCACTTTACAGCGAGGACAAGCTACTGGAGGAGGGTCAGCAGCTACTGGAGGACAGTCAGCAGCTACTGGGCAGCCAAGATTTGGAGGAGACATCCGCAGCTTCCTCAGTTAGGCAGGCAAGTAGTGATGAGGAGAGTGGCGTGGGAGCTAGGGTTGCATGCGATCAGGCTCCTGACCCACAGACAGTCGAGGAGGACATCAGCGACCTGTAGGCACTATTCGATGATGATGAAGCCGATCGCACTTGGGAGCCGGGTGAATTAGGGCCTTCATCATCATCAGGAGAAGAGGGTAGCAGCTTGCCCATGAGGCAGCGACGGGGCTAGCAGGTCGCTAGCATGGCCGGGAGTCAGCAGGGTGGCAGCAGTGGGAGGTCGGGAGCCAAACATGCCCGAGGTAGACCACCCGCTTTGCAGGAGCCTACCAGGCCGAAAAGTAGTGGTGCAGCGGTTCAAGGAGGCAGTGGCAGTAGCAGCGAGGCAGTGAAGAGTGTTGGGGGAAAATTCACGTACTCGGCGGTGTGGCAGTTTTTCGTTAAGCTGCCGGGTGGTGTGAACCTAGCTGTTTGTAGACTCTGTGGGCAGAAGGTGAAGCGTGGCCAGGGTGCCAATGTTGGCACCACCGCCCTGTGTCAACATATGCAGCGTCACCATAAAGTGGCCTGGTAGAACCGTGGCTCCAGTGCGGTGGTCCAGCCTGCAGCAGCGGCAGCATCCGCAGCATCAATCAGTGTCGCTCCAACAGATTTCAGGCAGTCAAGGCTCTACCACCTCAGCCGAAGGGAGTTGTCTGTCCTTCCCATCATCTGATGCTCCTGCTCCTCCTCCTAATCTTCGTCAGTCATTCCGTCAGCAATCGATCAGCGAAGCCATTGCCAAGAGACAGCAGTATGCGTGTACCCATCCAACGGCGCAGAAGCTGAACGTGCTCCTGGCCAAGTTGCTGATGCTGCAGTCCCTCCCTTTCCAAGTAATGGACTCTGAACGTTTCAGAGAACTGATGGCTTGTGCCGAGCCGAGGTGGAGAGTTCCAAGCCATCATTTCTTTGCCAAACAGGCAGTACCAGCCCTGCACAAATATGTAGAACAGAAGGTAGGCCAGTCCTTGAGCCTGTCGGTGTCTGCCAAAGTTCACGGCAGCGCCGACGTGTGGAGCTCTAATTACGGTCAGGGACAGTATGTGTCCTTTATGGACCACTGGGTAAATGTGGTTCCTGCACAGCCACACCATCAACTTGGCCAGGCCATGCCGCTTCCGCCTCCACGTTCTCATGCCGTCGCTCCTGCGACAATGTCTGCCTCCTCACCCTCCACCGTTTCCTCAGCCTCCACTGCAGGGACAATTCACAGTGCCCCACCAGTATACTACATGTGCAGGGCACGTCAGTGTCACGCAGTTCTACACCTCGTTTGCCTGGGCAAATGGAGTCACACAGGGGAGGAACGGCTCTGCGTCATTCATCAAGAAATCCAATCCTGGCTTTCCCCGCGACAACTCAAAATGGGAACAATGGTGACCGACAACGGGAAGAACATGGTGTCTGCGCTGCATCAAGGAGGGCTATGCCATGCACCCTGCATGCCGCACGTGTTCAATCTGGTTGTCAAGCGGTTCCTAAAGTCTTCTTCCCATCTGCAAGACATCCTAAAAATGGCCAGGAAACTTTGCATGCACTTCAGCCACTCCTACACCGCCAAGCACACCCTCCTTGAGTTACAGCGGCAGAACGGCGTTCCCCAACATAGGCTGATATTTGATGTTTCCACCCGTTGGAATTCCACCCTCCATATGTTGGACCGACTATACGAACAGAGAAAGGCCATAAACGATTTCTTAATGATCCAAGCGGACAGAGGTACTTCCCTGTGTAACTTCGATGTCAGCCAGTAGCAGCTCATGCATGACACCTGTCGGTTGCTCGTGCTTTTTGAGGAGGCCACTTTATTTGTAAGTCGCCAGGACTACGGGATGAACGTCATTCCACTCATATATATCCTGGAAAAGATGCTGTTAAATCTGGCTGGTCAGGGGACAGGAGATGTGGCGACTACATCTCACGGCCACATGAGCCCTGTGGGGGCTGAACTGGAGGAGGAGGAGGACATTGGAGCACAAAGAATGCCTAGAAAAATGGGTAGTTTCTCTACCCAGGTGACAGGAGAGGAGGAGCAGCCAGCGGAGCTACGGGACGATGAGGAAGAGGAGGCAGAGGACCCAGACACACCGTGGCAGTATGCAGTGGAGATGGAGGCAGGGAGTACCTTCGAGTCACTTGCGCAAATGGCACGATGCATGCTCACTTGCTTGCGTAGTGACAGCCGTATTGTCACCATTCAGCAGAAGGATGACTACTGGCTCTACACCCTATTAGACCCTCGCTACCAGTCCAAAATGGGGGCCTTTTTTACACCTGCTGAGAGGGAGGACAAACTGAACTACTATAGAGACATCCTATGTAGGCAGTTGGCCACTGCCTATCTGCGCCATCGTCCTTCTCCTCACAGGTCTGACCGGGGGGGCCTTCTGCGCTCATGTTCCACTGCCACAGCTGCTGGGGGGGGGAAGTAGGGGTGGCAGTAGCAGTACCAGCTCCGTCAGCAGCAGCAGCCTGAATCTACAGTCACTGATGAGCAGCTTTCTTCACCCGCATAGTGAAGAAACTACTCACCAGCAGCATGAACTAGACCTGGAGGAGGACCTGAAACAGCATACTTGGACAGCACCCTGCCAGCCGTCATTGAAGATCCGCTGGACTACTGGGTCAACCAAACTAGATTTGTGACCGCAATTGGCCGAGTTTGCTCTGGAAAAGTTGTCCTGCCCGGCCAGTAGTGTGGCATCAGAGCGGGTGTTTAGTGCAGCGGGGGCCATAGTTACACCAAGGAGAAGTCGCCTGTCCACCCAAAATGTGGAGAGACTGACCTTTGTCAAGATGAATCAGGCGTGGATCAGCCAGGATTTCCAACCACCAACGCCTGATGCGTCAGATTAGATCATTCATGCTGTTTTTTGACTGTTTCTTCTGGTTACTTGCCTCACCAAATATTCCGATGCTGCCACCCGCCTGATGCCACACATCTGATGCCAAGTGCTCCTTCTTACACCCACCATCGTCAGCGGGTAGTGTTAATGCCACCCACCTCCCCGCACTGTCCTCGTGCACGCTATAGTCTTCTGATGCTGCTACTGCCTCCATAATGTCGTCGAACCATTCTGTAGTCTGCCCATTCTGCTGTTGCTGCTACTACTACTGCCTCCATAATGTCGTCGTACCATTCTGTAGTCTGCCCATGCTGCTGCTGCTACTACTGCCTCCATAATGTCGTCATACCATTCTGTAGTCTGCCTATGCTGCTGTTACTACTACTGCTTCCATTATGTTATCGTACCATTCTGTAGTCTGCCCATGCTGCTGATGCTGCTACTACTACTGCCTCCATAATGTCGTCGTACCAATCTGTTGCATCGAAATTCTACTTACAGATGTGATATTTGCATGGTGGGCCTGTGACTCAGAAATTAAACTTACTGACATTTTCAATCTTGTCGGGACACTCTGTGACCTCCTAATTATGCTACTACTCCTGCTGCCACTTCCAGGCTCTGTCGTTTTCCCACTCTGTGGCCTCCAAATTCTACTCCTGCTTCCACTTCCACACTCTGTGGCCTCCAAATTCAACTGCTGCTGTCGCCACTTCCACGGTCTGTCATTGCGCCACTCTGTGGCCTCCAAATTTTTAAGGCCTCTTTCACACGAGCGTCACGGATTAGGTCCGGATGCGTTCAGGGTGCGTTCAGGAAAACTCGCACCATTTTGCAAGCAAGTTCAGTCAGTTTTGTCTGCAATTGCGTTCAGTTGTTCAGTTTTTTCCGCGCGGGTGCGATGCGTTTTGATTAGAGTTGATCGAATCCTAAAATATTCGGGGATTCGGAATTCGGCCCGAATTTTCCGCGGGATTCGTGGATTCAAGCCGAATCACGAATCCCATTAAAGTCTATGGGAGACCCGAATATTTTTGCAGGGGCCAAAGGTTCTGCACAGTCAAGTTTGCCCCAACATGTGAAAACCTCAGAAAAAGATGGAAATACCTTGGAAATGGATAGGAAACACCAGGGGCAGCATGTAGGGATGCCTCTGAGGCTCCCTAATTGCACCATTTTTTCTAAATCTGGCCAATAGTCTGGTGATGACCCCAAGGCAATTTTCAGGGACATAGTAATGGTGACCCACTTAAAAATGCTGCCTGACAACCTGGCGGTGAACCCCTGATTGTCTGTCTTTCAATAAGATTGCAGTGTAAAGCATGGTGGTGAGCCTCAGTATGACTTTTGGATGGAGATTGCATGTGGTCACGTACTCCCTGGAACCCCATAGTCACCCCTTCTCTGATGTGCTACCCCAGAACATTCTCTGCCCCAATTCGCAAGACCTTTTGCAGTCTCAGTGTGCTGACAGTGGGGATTTACCAGTGTTGTCTGAGGAGGTGGTGGACAATGGCGAGACACAGGTGTCGGGGGGTGAGGTAGTTGAAAGTGAAGCAAGTAACAGTGGGGACTCCTTGGGGGGACTTTCTCATGATGGGACAGATTCAACTTGGGTCGATCAGGCACAGGAACAGATCAATTTTTTTTTTTTTTGTGTTTATTTAACTTTTATTTAGCACAAATAACCACAAAGATATTTATTCGTTCTCTTCGCTGCGCAGTCTGGCGTTGGGGTTCCTCACTTTGATGGCGAGCTGTGCCGCTCTCTCCACAATGGTCTTTCGGTTCTTTGAGGAGACGTTGTGGGCGATTTCTGCACAGAAGGACTTGTTGCTCATCAACAGAACCTCGAGCTCCTCGACATTGTGGACCAGGAATTTGTGGAACCCTGTGGGCAGCATGTGTTTGGTCTTCTTGTTGCTACCGTACCCAATGTTGGGCATCAGGATCTGCCCCTTGAACCTCCTGCGGGCTCTGTTGTCAATACCTCTGGGTTTACGCCAGTTACGCTTAATCTTTACATAATGGTCTGATTGGAGGCGGATGAACTTCTTCGTCCGCTTCTTGACGATCCTGGGCTTAATGAGGGGCCGGAGAGCCGCCATGATACCGGTTCGGAGCGTCCGCCTTCTCCGCAGACAGCCCGAGGAAGAGAGTGGAACAGATCAATTTTAAGTGCGAGGCAACATCAGCACCACAACCGCTTGGGAGAGGCAGTGGGCATTGTCTTTAGAAAGGCTGATGGGCTTCCGTCAGCACTGTGTGTATAGAACCCCATGGCCTTTCATAAAAAATTTGGTTACAAAGCCGCATGACTCCTGAAAAATTGTTTTTAGAAAGCCGGATGACTTTCCTGAAAAATTGTTAGTAGGAAGCCGGATGACTTTCCTGAAAAATAGTTGCATATGCAACTCAGATGAAGAGGAGGAGGAGGAAAGCAAGCAATTTAGGAGGTAGCCTGAGGTGGGGATGAGAACTGGGGGGATATCCATGACCTGTTCATTTTGATGAACGTGAGGATGTCGGCGTTGTCGGTGGACAGGCGCGTCCGTTTGTCCGTAATGATACCCCCGGCGGCACTAAAAACCCTTTCAGACAGTACACTTGCAGCAGGGCAGGCAAGCACCTCAAGAGCGTACTGCGCAAGTTCTGGCCACCTGTCCAGCTTGGCCAGCCAGTAATTATATGGCGTGGAGTTATCGGTCATGACGTTGGTCTGGTCCGCAACATACTCCCTCACCATCTTGCGGTACTTTTCCGCCCTGCTCTGCCTGCCCTGTGGCTGTGTCATACTGTCTTGCTGGGGTTTAAGAAACTTGGCAAAAGCATGGAATAGTGTACCCCTGCCCTTGGCGCCTACACTGACTTTCCCCCTCCTCTCCTCTCCAACTTCAGCCACTGCAGTCCGCCCCCTGTTGCTCGACTGGTCTAGAAAGGCCTGTAGCAGTTTCTGAACCAGGGCCTTGTGGTAGAAAGTGACTCGGGTGCTCCTTTCCTCCACGGGTATAAGTTGGGCAAAGTTGTCCTTGTAGCGTGGGTCAAGGAGGGTGTACACCCAATAGTCATTGGTGGACAGTATCCTCTTGACCCGGGGATCACGACAAAGACAGCCAAGCATAAAGTCTGCCATGTGCCCTACTGTGCCAACACACAAGCCTTCAGCCTCCTCACTTAGCGGACTCTCCATCTCCCCCCCCCCTTCCTCCGACCCCAATTCATCCTCCTCAGCCCATACCCGCTCAACAGGTAGCATGGAATCACCCCCTGATGCATGGTGCCCAAGAGTTTCTTCCACCTCCTCAGCCTCCTCCTCCTCCTCAGTTTCGCGCTGCGAAACTGACAACAGGGTGCTCTCAATGTCACTGTCTTCCCCCACCTCCTGTGACACTGCTGAATCCTCAGATCTTAGGTTCCTCAAGGAGCTCTGGATGAAGCACAACAGAGGGATGGTGACACTGATGATGTGTGCATCACCACTGACCATCTCTGTTGCCTCCTCAAAGGGACCTAAGACCTGGCAGATGCCAGCCATCCACTCCTCAGCATAGACATGAGGAAGCTGACTGGCCTGACTACCACCTTGGGGGATCAGCTGGCAGTCTACAACTGCCCTGCGTTGTTGGTACACCCTGGCTAGCATGTGTAACGTCGAATTCCAACGCGTGGGAACGTCACACAGCAGCCGGTGAACAGGGAGTTGTAGCCGCCCTTGCACAGTCCTGAGGGTCGCGGCATCGGTGGTGGACTTGCGAAAATGGGCGCATATGCGCCGCACCTTGAAGAGCAACTCACTCAACTGGGGGTAGGTCTTGAGGAACCGCTGGACCACCAAGTTTAGCACGTGGGCCATGCATGGCACATAAGTCAGCCCACCAAGATGCAGAGCCGCCACCAGGTTACGCCCATTATTGCAGACTACCATTCCTGGCTGAAGGTTCAGCGGCGCCAGCCACACATTGGTCTATGCCCTGTAAGAGCTCTTCAGCCGTGTGCCTCTTATCCCCCAGGCTCAGCAGTTTCAGGACTGCCTGCTGCCGCTTCCCTACCACAGTGCTGAAACTGCTGGCCATCGAGGAAATGAGACTTGACGATTGGGGCATCACTGCCACTTTGGAGGAGGAGGAGGTGGAGGCATAATGTGCCGGAGACACACAGACGGAACTATGTCCCGCAATTCGTGGTGTGGGTAGCACATGTGCAGCCCCACGATCGGTCTCTGCCCCAGCCTCCACCAGATTGACCCAATGTGCCGTGAGGGAGATGTAATGTCCCTGGCCACCGGTACTCGTCCACGTATCTGTGGTCATGTGGACTTTACCACAAACCGCGTTTTTGAGAGCGTGGGTGATGTTCTCAGACACATGCCGGTGCAGGGCGGGGACGGCACATCGGGCAAAATAGTGTCGGCTGGGGACAGAGTAACGGGGGGCTGCCACCTCCATAAGTTTGCGGAAGGATTCTGTCTCCACAAGCCTGTACGGAAACATTTCCAAACTAATCAGCTTGGCGATGTGCACATTTAGAGCTTGCGCATGGGGGTGAGTGGCTGCGTACTTGCGCTTGTGTTCAAATGTCTGCGGTAGATACAGTTGAACGCCGCACTGGGACACATGAGTGGAGGAGAGGGAGGGAGATGGAGCTGGAGGGGTCCTTTCGGGGCTGGAGGCTGCAACGTCCTGGCTTGGACGAGACACAGTTGCTGGACTAACTGTGTCAACGTCACCAGCTGACAGAAGTGCAAACCAATTGGTGGGGTGTTTTCTCTCCAAATGTTTGCGCAGGCTATTAGTGGTCAGGTTGTTGCGTTTTGAACCCCTGCTCATTGACGTGTGGCACAGCTTGCACACCGCCAAATGAGGATCGGCCTCATCATCCTTAAAGCACTCCCAAACTAAGGAGTGGCGCATAGTACGGGCTGGAGCGTGACCTCTAGAAGCACTTGGGGAAGTAGTGACTCGGCCCTGGCTTCTCCCTCGTCACAGCCATCTGGCTCTCTCAACAGCTTGTGGTGCTGATGTCGTCTCACAGTCTGAACCACTGCCTCCAGTTGCCTCATCCACCCAAGTAGGATCTGTCCCCTCATCATTCCCCAGGTCTTCCTCAGACTCCACAGTGATGTCCCTGACAACTACCTCCGACAACAGTGTCTCGTCGTCATCTTCCACCAGCTCCTCAGACGCCACTGCTAACTCCCCACTCTCATAACCCGGAGACAGCAAAAGGTCCTGAGAATCAGGGAAGTGGTGGCTGAAGAGTTCCATGGATAAATTTTGTCCGTGGGACATACCCCTAGAGGGTTCTGGCTGGGGAGAAGGAGGGCGAGTTGGAGGACAGACACCCTGGCTCAGAGAAGTCGACTGGCTGGATGAGGGGGCAGACGAAACGTGGCTGGACGTGCTCTCTGCAATCCACTGAACCACCTCCTGTTGTTGTTTGGGGTCTGTCAGAGTTGTAGGACGCTGCCCTACCAACTTCTGGAGTTGACCAGGCACCCTGACCATATGTGTTTCCACTGTACCCACAGCAGCTGGCACTGTGTCACCACGGTCATCACCGCTGACCACAGCACCACCACGATTCCCACCTCTCCCTCCACGACCACCTCTTCCACCTCTCCCAGCTCTTCCCCCTCTCCCCCTGACCCTGGGGTTCTCCATGTGCACAGTAGCAGTATTATATTATTATAATTGTAAAGATTCAATATGGAATCTATAGACTGTGAGGTATATAGAAGGCTGATGAAATATATTCCCTTGTCGCAGCACCGTGTATTACAGAGAGCACTAAAATGAACTGGCCAATATAGATATATTGATATCTAGGTAAAATTATCTTCAGATCTATCAAGAAATAGCACGCAGTATTTGTATATCATACTGGAATCTACAGATCAATATGGAATCTATAGACTGTGAGGTATATAGAAGGCTGATGTAATATATTCCCTTAACGCAGCACCGTGTACTACAGTGAGCACTAAAATGCACTGGCCAATATAGATATATTGATATCTAGGTAAAATTATCTTCAGATCTATCAAGAAATAGCACGCAGTATTTGTATATGACACTGGAATCTACAGATCAATACGGAATCTATAGACTGTGAGGTATATAGAAGGCTGATGTAATATATTCCCTAGTCGCAGCACCGTGTACTACAGAGAGCACTAAAATGCACTGGCCAATATAGATATATTGATATCTAGGTAAAATTATCTTCAGATCTATCAAGAAATAGCACGCACTATTTGTATATCACACTGGAATCTACAGATCAATATGGAATCTATAGACTGTAAGGTATATAGATGGCTGATGTAATATTCCCTTCTCTCAGCACAGTCATGCACAGGAATACATCTGTTTAGAGATGTATAGTTTGAGCTATTTGGATGGACAAGGTGTACCAGGCACAGCTCTGCACAGAATACAGGCTTACAGCATATACTGAATTTTTCTCACAGAATCAATTAGTTTTTAAAAGACTGTTGGGGCTTCCTATCCTGCACAGAATACAGGCTTAGAGCATATACTGTATACTGTTCTTCAGAGAATAAATAGTCTTTAAAAAGACTGTTGGGGCTTCCTAACCTAACTCCTAACTCCTTGCTGCACACACTACACTAGCTAACACTGTCTCTCTCTTCTCCTTCCAAAAGCACAATGAGGCTGGTGCTGCAGGTCCCTACCTTATGTAAAGTAAGGTCACATGTTACTGCCAGCCAATCACTGCTGGGGAGGTATAGGGGCTGGTACATCACAGCAGGCGTTCCCACAGCCTTCCCTTTCATGCTGATTGGCTGAAAAAAGCGGGCATTTCAAACGGGCAGTGACTCACGGATATTAACGAGTCCGCGCTGCCTCGGTATCACGAGCCGAGCCGAAGCGGGCAGTATTCGTGTGAATCACGAATAGTGCCGCTTCGATTCGCTCATCACTAATGTTACACATACATCACACACTGCACTACATACATCACACACTGCACCACACACATCACAAACATCTATTTATCACACACTGCATCATACTCATCACACACTGCACCACACACGTCGTTATACACAGCACCTATATTTAAGATATATATTGTATCTACAAAATGTATATATTCCTCATTTAGCTAATATATAGATGGTGGAGGTGAGCAATTGATTTAGATGAAATAGGATACTAAATAAACATGTCTAACAAAATAGGACTATAAGCATCTCGCAGCTAAATAGAAATCTGGCAACCTTGGCTAAACATATCTTACCAGTTAAGAAGCTGTCTGCTACATGTGCAATGGCACTTCTTTCATAGCAGGCACAACCTTTGCATCTGGTACTCTCTTGATACCTTGCACATGTGGCTGACAAAATAAATCAGATTTGTATACTACATATAAAAATTATATAATTTTTATTTCTCTCTCTCTCTCTCGCTATACATATATATATATATATATATATATATATATATATATATACACATACACACACTAAATTAAGAGAGCAGAGGGGTGGTGGCACAGGCACAGCTAATTTCACCAAACTATTAATCAGCTGTTAACCCCTTCACCCCCGGAGCTTTTTTCGGTTCTGCATTTTCGTTTTGCGCTCCCTGCCTTCAAACAGCCATAACTCTTTTATTTTTCTGTTCACATAGCTGTATGAGGGCTTGTTTTTTGCGGGACAAGTTGTACTTTCCAACGCCACCATTTAATATTGCATACGGTGTAGTGGGAAGCGGGAAAAAAATTCCAAACCGGGTGAAATTGCAAAGAAAACGCTATTCCGCTACAGTTCTACGGGTTTCTTATTTACAGCGTTCGATGTGCATTAAAACTGATCCATTACTTTCATTCTACTGGTCAGTACGAATCCGGAAATACCTAATATGTATAGTTTTTCCTGCGTTTTCATAGTGATAAAATAATTAGAAAGTTGCCCTTTTTTTTTTTTTTTTTTCCTTGTCAAATCTTGACCCCTATAACTTTTTGGTATTTATGTGTACAGAGCTGTGTGGGGGCTCATTTTTTGCGGGACGATCTGAAGTTTTTATTGATACCATTCTGGGGTGTGTATGACTTTTTGATCACTTTTTATTTAATTTTTTTTAGAAAAAAAAGCGACAAAAAACGGCAAATCGCCATTTGGACGCTTTTTTCCGCCACACAATTCGCTGTATTGGAATTTTTTTTTTAATATTTTAAAAGTACGGGCGTTTTCGGTCACGATGATACCCATGATGTCTATATTTATTGTTATTTAGGTATTTATTTTTTACTTATACGGAAAGGGGGGTGATTTGAACTTTTACATCTTTTTTATTTTTTATATATTTTTTAACTTTTTTTTTATTTTTTTTTTTACTATTAGAAAGCTCAAATATGGGCTTATATATTGTGGCTTTTTTTTTTTTCTTTATGAGCAATTCTGGGTTTTATAGACTCAGAAAGCCATGAATTGCTCATTTCTTATCCTGGCCTGCCATCTAGTGGCCAGAATAAGAATTGCACTTTGAAAACTGTAATCCTCACCAGCGAGGATTACAGTTTTCATATGGTGTACAGACACCCCGATTGGCCACACGGGGTGTCTGTACACCACCCGGAAGCGAACGCTTCCGGGTTTAGCCGCAGCTAGATGCCGTGATCACGTGTGATCACGGCATCTAGTCAACCCGGAAGACGCCGCCAATGTAGTAGGTAGCGGCAAGTCTCTGCTGTTAGAAACAGCAGAGACTTGCCGGCCATGACGCCCGCCGCACCCGCGAGCGGGCGCCATGTGCCCGCATCGCCCCAGCGCCGTAAATGTACGGCGCTGGGGGTGAAGGGGTTAATATAGCAAAATCAAGTCATCTCTCACAACTAATGGCGGTGCTACTATTTCGTGCATTACCATACCATGAGAAGATAAATAGTCGGCACTCACTACTCAAGTGGATTATTATTTTATTTGGTCTAATAATAATACCAAGTACAGGCAGAGGCAGACTAACTTACACTGAAGGCAACTATCTAGTGGCAATGGCCATTTGTTGCTATTGCACTTCCTCTGGACACTGACCTGAGGAAGCGCAATATCGGCCGTTGCCACTAGCTTGTTGCCTGCAATGTACGTTTATCCTCCTCAGCCTGTACTTGGGATTTTTTTTTTTTTTCAGAATAAAAGATTTATCCACTTGAGTAGTGAGTGTCAACTAATTTTAATATCATGCTATGTATATATATAATTATATATATATACAAAAAATAAAAAAAGTAACAGCAGTAGCTGTTATAATGTAAAACAGTAGCAGTGATAATGGGTGCAAAGTCCTCCAAAGCTCCAGGCAGGGAGCTCATCAATAGCAAGAAATGCAAATAATGAGGCAGCACTCCAGGCTTGGTGTAGGGTGGTTGATCCGTTTTTTTCCCTGCAACGTTTCAGCCCTGCTCAATGGGACTATTAAGATAAAAATATGTATTTATAAAAATTATTAAATTAAATTTATGTGTGTTATATATCATATAATATGTATCTGTTCATTAGGGTGAATTATTAGTATATTTTACATTTCATGCTATAACTTTTGCAAAGCAATACTTTAACTTTGGTGTTGTGTAGAGTTAATGGGGTTTTCCCATCTCAGACAATGGAGGCATATCTCTAGTATATGCCCTCATTATCTGATAGGTGCAGGTCCCACCTCTGGAACCCGCAGCTACAAGGAGAAGGGAGCGGGGAACTGAACAAAGGGTGGACAGCGCATGCACACTAGTCCTATTTTCATTTATATGGGGCCGCCTAAATTAGCAGAGCGATGGACCCATAGAAATGAATGGGACCGTTGGCTGCGCAATTGCGTAGCGCTCCCATTTACTTCTATGGGAGCAGCAGGGAGCTGCGCCTGGTGGTGGACAGACCCCGGTGAATCCGGGGTCCTCCTGCCACAGCGCTCTCCGCTCCGTTCTCGTTGTAGGTGCAGGTCCTATCGATATGCCCCCATTGTCTGAGATGGGAATACCTCTTTAAAAGAGGGACTAATATTGGGGATGTTACAGAATAAACATTTAGATCACTGTGATATTAATTAATGTACATTTCTTATGTTGTGCATTGTAGTGGACTTTATAACACTGCATTTTCAAAACCTAGAGGAAGAAGATTGCTGACGGAGAGGAGCAGCGACGTCTAGATCAGGAGAGGTATATTTAATTTTTATGTTCTATGTGGCATGGTGTCTGATACGAGGCAATGGGTGCTGATGAGAGGCATTGGGATATAATCAGAGGTATTTAATATAGGGGGTCTGATGTTAGGTCTGATTGTGGGTCATATACAACTTCTTCTAAATTTTAGGGATTTAATTTGGACTGTCAGATGAGTTCTGATTAACATTTGGGGTCTGATGGGCTATTATAATAGTCATCCTATAAAAAAAAAATTGTATTATGGTCCATTGCGTCTCACAGGGAAATAAAAAAATGTATAATAATTTTAACCATTGACAAAGAACAACAACTTTATAATCTCTTCTTCAACTTTAACATCCCTTCTTTTATTGATTCATGCACTCCCCATGTAATAACTATTCAGGAGCATCTATTCTTATGGCTCTATGATGTGCCATTCCTTTATTATTTCTACTATAATTTAGTATTTATTTTCTATCAGTCTGCTGTCATGGTACATAGATTTTGTAAGTAGTTGAGGGTGTGTACCTGCACTGTCCAACTCTATCCAATTATTGTCCTACTGTGCAGGTACACAACCGCTAACATAACCCCTTGTTACCTTACTGCAGACTGCTAAATATATTTTAATTACTTATAAAATAAATAATACAAGAATGGCACAATATTGAGACATAAGAATTTAGCCCTTGTTGCAGAATCAAAAATAAATTGCATACAAATATACAATTCATGCTTATAATTTTTTACATTTAGAAAAAGATGCTACTGATTAGAATATGAAAATATCTGTGTAGTATGTTATGATGATTTTGTAATATGGTAGGCTTGGTTCACATAATCAATTTGACATACATTTTTTGTACACCAAAAAATTTATATATGTTAAGATACGCCTCTGACAGATGCCTACAATTTTCTGAACTCGGGTTAGTTTCAAAGTGGTACCTTGGATCCAAAACCCGACTTCGGGAAACATATTTTTACTCTTTAAAAAAAATATCTGAATATTAATGCAGTCTAGCAAGACTTTGTGAAGTAATAAATTTGGTTCTTCAAAGCCAATACATTCTTAGGTTATGTTCACACAAACAGTGTTTTGCGGATCCACAATACACGGATACCGTCCCATATGCGCTGCGCAGATAGAGGAACGCACATGGACGCAGCTGTCAGAAAATGCCTATTATTTTCAGCTATTTCGGACAAGAATAGGACATATTATATTCTAGTAGCGGTCCGCGTCAGAGCAGACGGTGTGCTTTCCACATCTTTTTTGTAACTCAGAAATTAAAGGGGTTATTCCATGAATGATGTAAAAAATGAAAATCAGACATCATACAGTGCATGGCAATCTCTTTCTAACAAAGATAGAACCAGCCCTGTACCTCACATGGATCCAGAGATCTCCCCATTCATTGCTCTGCTAGATTTATATCAAGCTGACAGCTCAAGGGGAGTGTCTTTACTACTGTAGCTCAGGAGGGCGTGTCCATGCTCACCTTATGACAACTCAGGAGGCAGTTGAATGATTAAACTGAGCATGTACGGCCTTCTCATTGAGCAGGTCAAAGAAATAAGAAATTAAGTGGCACTACACAGATACATTTTATTGAATACCTCACTGGCTATACAACATTTTTAATTACATGCAATTACAAAAGTATTCAGATCCAGGTGCTAGTGTGAAAACTGTAGAATATTTTTTGTGGGACAACCCCTTTATTGTGTCCCAAAATTGAGCCACAAAATATGTAGCTCTGATGGCGTGAAAACAACGCCCGTGTAAATGTAGCCTAATACTGTATGGAGAATGAGCTCCCTACTGTATTAGGCTACATTCACACGGGCGTTGCTGTTCACATCAGTTGCTCCATGACGTGGACCTGCTAAAATAATTGAACATTTCCTATTCTTGTATGGAATTGCGGACAATGATAGGCATTTTCTATGATAGCCGCAGCCATGTGCTGTCCGCTAATTTCTGAACGAACATGGGCCGGTATCTGTGTTTTGCGTATCTGCTAAATACAAAATTTGTGATAAAATTGCCTTACAAGCATTACGCAAATATACTTTGGATGTTTCATTAGAAATTGATTCGATCATCGCTATGTATGTGGTGCTGTGTGTGATATATTTCTGTGTGATATATGTGTTTGTGTGTATAATGTGGTTACAGTACATATTGTGGTTACAGTACATATCAGTGACATATAGCTATATATATATATATATACATAATTGCAAAAAACGGACAGCATCTCCTACAGGTGAGAGTCAGGTGCAAGCTACCTACTGGCTAATTAAATACTAAACAAAAAATGGCAGCAGCACTAGATAAGCCATGACACATAAAATGAACATGAAGTATACATGTGAAAAAGTAAAAAAGCATAACTGCTATGTAGTAAGTAAAGTGGAAGCTCTTAGCGCATATAATATAATATAATATAATATATAATATATTTGTTTAGTATTTAATTAGCCAGTAGGTAGCTTGCACCTGACTCTCACCTGTAGGAGGTGCTGTCCGTTTTTTGCAATTATGTATATATAGAGGAGGACTGGCCTCCTCTGGGAATTTAGCACTCCTGTTCACACTGGTGCAGCTTCTGACCAGGTATGGTGTTCTCCTGATATGGGCCTGCCAGTTTGTGTAGGATGCAGGTCAGTGTTAGTGTAGGACTCATCCGATTGGAAGCCACCTTGATCGTTGGTGGATGAGCCCGACATATTTATGATCATTTATATGCGCTAAGAGCTTCCACTTTACTTACTACATAGCAGTTATGCTTTTTTACTTTTTCACATGTATACTTCATGTTCATTTTATGTGTCATGGCTTATCTAGTGCTGCTGCCATTTTTTGTTTAGTATATATATATATATATATATATATATATATATATATATGTGTGTATATACACACAGTATGAGGAAAGGAAAATACATACAATGCAACGGCACACTGCTAACCAGATAAAGCACAAAATGCCATAGAGATATGAAGTATTCTGGAGCTAATGCTATGCTTGTTTAGTAAATTAGAGATTCTTGGCAAATATATTTTGTACAAAATTATCTGGGCCCGTCCACCAAATCGTCAAGTTGATCTCTGTAGAACGGGAACCTAACACTATTTCCTATCTGTTATGTGCCAACCTTGGCTTCCGTATAATCAGGGGGTGTTTGGTTCCACATGCATGCTGGGTCCCTTCTGCCTTTTGCCTTTATGGTGCTTCAAAGGCCTCCACTAATACAGGGATGCAGGTACCAAACTTGCATGAAGGGACCAAGCATAGGACCCAGCATTTTTTCCCATATATATATATATATATATATATATATATATATATATATCTTAATAATATAAAAATGAATTTCTGTCTGTCTGTCTGTCTGTCTGTCTGTCTGTTCTCTATGCGCGACCAAACTACTGGACCGATTTTCACCAAATTCGGCACACAGGTACATCAGGTGTCCGGGAAGGTTTTAGACCAGGTCTCATCTCTCTAGGACGTACCGTTCCCGAGATATTCCCAAAATATGATCTCCATTAGCCAACATTACAACTGGGAGCTTTGGTTTTAAACTCCAACTGCCATTCTCTGCAAAGGCACAGGGAGGGCAGGTTTCCATAACAACCAGGTAATTATCAGCAGCTGAGGATCTCATCCATTTCTATTTACTGACACTGTTAAAGGTATTCCGGTTACCATAAATATAACTTATGTTTTTTTCTATTACTACAGTTCAGTAGTAATAAAAGATGTTTTCCTCCACTGCTGCCTATTGCGTGGGCTCATAAATAAGCATAGTATTGACCTTTAATTCAGGCCACCCTAAAAGAAGTACTTAAAACCCCCGCCCCAGGTCTCACTAAGCCACACCCCCAACTATGTCAGGCCACACCCCCTTTCACTCCGCAGCCAACAGAGATTGAAAAAATAAAGGTAAAAATCAACTTCTGTCAGCTGCAGGGATGGGTGGGAGGTTGACTTTCTTTCTGCAACAACACACACAAACATTAAATAAAATAGATTAAATCCACCCATGCGAAGCGTCTTGCTAATCCACGCCCCCGACTCTGTCAGGTCACGCTCCCTCCCACTCCGCAGCCAATGGGAATTTAAAAAATGAAGGTAAAAATAAACTTCTGTTTGCTGCAGGGGTGGGAGGGTGAATTTCTCTCTGCAACGACACACAAAAATTTTAGATGAAATAGACTGATTATAGACTACAACCGTTCGAAGCCTCTTACTAAGCCAGGCCCCGTCTCTGTCAGGTCACGCCCCCTCTCACTCCGCAGCCATTCTGCAACGACACACAGAAACATTAAATGAAATAGATTAAATGCACCTATGCGAAGCGCTTTGCTAAGCCACGCCCCGACTCTGTAAGGCCACGCCCCCTGCCACTCCGCAGCCAACAGGGATTGAAAGAATGAAGGGAAAAATAAACTTCTGTCAGCTGCAGGGGTGGGAGGGTGAATTTCTCTCTGCAATGACACACAAAATTTTAGATGAAATAGACTAATTTCAGACTACAACCGTTCGAAGCATCTTGCTAAGCCAGGCCCCCAACTCTGCCAGGCCACGCCCCCTCCCACTCCGCAGGCAACAGGGATTGAAAAAAAATCAGCTGCAGGGGTGGGAGGGTGAATTTCTCTCTGCAACGACACACAAAAATCGTAGATGAAATTGACTAATTTTAGACTACGACCATTCAGTACTAATAAAAAGATGTTTTTTTTTCCACTGCTACCCATTGCAGGTCCCCATAAATTACCAGGTCATCGACCTGTAATTCATGACACTCTGACCCCCGCCCCAGATCTCGGGAAACCACGCTCCAACTCTGTCAGGCCACGCCCCCTCCCACTCCGCAGCCAACGGGGATTGAAAAAATGAAGGTAAAAATCAACTTCTGTCAGCTGCAGGGGTGGGAGGGAAGTTGGATTTCTTTCTGCAACAACATACAGAAACATTAAATGAAATAGATTAAATATACCCGTGCAAAGCAATGGTTTCTTCCACTGTTACCCATGGCGTGTCCTCATAAATTACCATGGCATCGACCTGTAATTCTGGCCACCATCAAAAGAAGGACTTAAAACCCCGCCCCAGGTCTTGCAACGTCACG
>ONZH01011985.1:25000-48302 GCA_900303285.1 Rhinella marina
AGAGAACCGAAGACAGACAACATCTTCACTAGAGTTGATCGAACGTGCTCGTAACGAGCACTGTACTGCTCGGATCCCCTGCGCTCCGCTGTGCAGCTATCCGGATCCGTCCTCACCTGCCTGTAAGTCAATGGGCACGGATCCGTTTGGTATCACACACTAGTGTGTGACACCAAACGGATCCGTCCTCCTCACCCGACTGTAAGTCAGTGGGGACGGATCAGTTTGGTATGACACTCGTGTGTCATACCAAACGGATCCGCCCCCATTGACTTACAGTCAGGTGAGGACGGATCCGGATGCCTGCGGGCATGCGAGCGCAGGGGATCCGAGCACTACAGTACTCGTTACGAGCACGTTCGATCAACTCTAATCTTCACACATAATAATTAAAGTATAACAAAAAACATACCATATATATATATATATATATATATATATATATATATATATTTTTTTTTTTTTTTTTTTTTTTTTTTTTTTAGGGTGGGAAAAACCCCAGTGCCATTGTGGAGGCTTCGGGAAATCAAATTACCAGTAAGAGTAATTGTCATCTTTCCCTATTGCCTCCACACCGGCACTGACAGGAGGAATATTAGAGGAATATTTTTCAGGGAGGGACCACAGCAGAAAGGACTTTATGTCCAAACGCTAGATCCTGGTTAGACATTATATCCAGCTTATAGTGTCTGAAAAAAGTCATGGGATTAGACCATGTAGCTGCCTTGCATATTTGATCTATTGAAGCTGCACCTCGTTCTGCCCACGAGGCGGACAAGGCCCTGGTAGAGAGTGTGCTTTTAACCCTACTAGGGGAGACACATTCATTTCCTTGTAACATAAAACTATGTTAGATTTAATCCAACAGATATAGAGGCTTTAGAGGCCCCTATGCCCTTGTTTTTCCCTTGGAACTGTAAGAGGAGATGATTGGATTTCCTGAAGGATTCCGTAGCCTCAAGATATGTCAAAAGGCATCTCCTAACATCAAGATTATGAAACACTTTCTCCTGCTGGGAAGATGGAGAGACACAAAAGGAAGGTAATACAACTTCTTGTTGGCAATGGAACTTTGAAAACATTTTGGGGAGAAAAGCAGGGGAATGGCTGAGAACAACCTTGTCATCCAGGACCGTAAGGTAAGGATGTTTGCATGAAAAAGCCTGGATCTCCCCCACCCTCCTGGCTGTGGTTATGGCAATAAGGAAGGTGGTTTTTAATGTTAATAACCTTAGGGACAGATCAGAAATAGGCTCAAACGGTTCTGATGTGAGAGCCGAGAGGACCAAACTTAAATCCCAAGGAGGTACTTTTACGAAGCAGGGAGGACGTAACCCTCTCGTACCCTTGAGAAATCTTATAACCAAAGGAATCTCGGCCAACCTAACATCCATAAAAGCACTAAGAGCCGAGACTTGAACTTTTAAAGTGCTGGTCCTCTATCAAATCCTGCTTGCAAAAAATCTAACACTAGCTCTACATCTAGAGCCTTTAGAGGGTCCCATCTAATACCTGCAAATGACAGAAAAGCCTTCCAAGACCGCAAATAAATTTTTGAGGTAATTTGCTGTCTGCTATGCAACAGTGTGGAAATAACGGCATCCGAGAACCACTTCTTTTTTAGTAGTCCCCACTCAACCTCCAAGCTGCCAGATGAAGCTGTCGAATGTTGGAATGAAGAGCTGGACCCTGATGTAGAAGGTCTGGTATTGTGGGTAACATCCAATGTTCCTCTGTCGAGAGGGTCTGCCGCAGGGGAAACCAAGTCCTTTTCGGCCAATATGGGGCGATCAGAATAAGCCTTTTCTTCTCTCACTTTCAGCAGGGTCCTCGGGATCAGGGAGAAGGGGTGAAACGCATAAAGCAGTCCCTTGGGCCACGTTAGAGAGAGAGCATCCATATGGTTTGGACCGTCTTGGGGGAAGATGGAATAAAAATCGATCACCTTTCTGTTCTGCTTGGAGGCGAACAGGTCCCATACTGGAAGTCCCCATCTTTACGTGATCTGTACAAAGATTTTCAGATTCAGGGACCATTCGCGTTCCTTGAGTGTCTGCCTGCTGAGAAAGTCCGCTAAGGTGTTTTCTTCTCCTTTTAGATAGATGGATCTCAGATTCTCCTCCCCCCATCTGAAAATCAAACTGGAGACAGCTGAAAGGGACCTGCTCCTTGTCCCCCCTTGGCGATTTAGGTAGGCCACTGTAGTTGTGTTGTCGGAAAGCACCTTGACGTGGTGACCCTGAATAATAGGTTTTAGCTTCTGAAAGGCTCTTAATACTGCCGTCAGTTCCCTTAGATTTGACAAAGAAGAAGCCATCACGGGACTCCATGTACCCTAAACCAAATTGTGTAAGGCATGGGCACCCCACCTCCGGCTGCTTGCATCTGTGGTGATTGTCACTAGGTCTTTCGATCGCCACTGTACCCCCGACTGTAGGTGTTTTTTCACTACCCACCAGCTTACAGACCTTTTTACCCGTTGAGGAATCTTCACTTTTTTCTCTAATGAGGTCTGCCTTCTGTCCCAGACAGATAGGAGGGAGGCTTGCAAGATTCTGGTATGGGCCTGGTCCCAGTTTACCGAGGATATGGTCGATGTTAGGAGACCCAGAAGACGCATCATCTCCCGAATGGAGGTTGTCTTTTTGGTACAGAATTGTCTCACCACAGTCACTAAGTTTTCTTGTTTTTCCAGTGGCAGAAAGGAGCACAGCAGGTGAGTATTTAAGAGCACCCCTAGAAAGATTCTTTGCTGGCTGGGAAACAGGCTTGATTTTTCTAAATTGAGGATCCAACGCAGCGACTGCAGAGTCTGCTTCAATATCTCGAGATGATCCAAGAGACGTTCGAAGGAGTCTGCTGCTATCAACAGGTCATCCTACTACCTCTGCCATAATCTTCGTGAATATACGTGGGGCACTGAAGAGGCCGAAGGGAAGCGCACGATACTGAAAGTGACATAATTGACCTTTTATGTGAACTGCGAATCTGAGGAAATTTTGGCTGTCATAGTGGATGGGAACATGGTAGTAAGCATCTGCTAGGTGGACTGTTACCATGTAGAAGTCCTGGAGAAGAAGATTTACTGTGGATCTTACTGTTTCCATCTTGAATCTCCTGTAAAGAACGTATTGGTTCAGGTATTTCAAGTTGAAAATGGTTCTGAATTTTCCACTCGCTTTTCTTATTAGAAAGAGAGGAGAGTAAACCCTCTCGACTCCGCTGCTCCACTGGAACTACAGATATGACTTTTTCTAGCAGGACAGCCACTTCTGACTCTCTCGCCTTCTGCCTGACCAGATCTGACAATCTTGTTTGTCATGAATCTTGTCGGAGGGACGGAACGAAGATCTATTTTGAATCCTGAGGTAATTTGATTTAAAACCCAGGGGGAGGCCCCTATAGAATCCCAGGCTCGATCGAAATGAGCCAGCCTGCCCCCTACCGGATACCTGTCGTCATTGTGTTTTTTTGGAAGAGGTTTCGGGATTAAACAAAAACCCTTTCCCTCTGCCTCTAGAAGACTGCCACTTATTAGAGGTTTCTCTTTTCGTTTGATCCTGTCTGAACCTGTTTTGGTTACGAAAAGTCTTTCGCTGCTGAAAATATCTTGATTCCGCAGGAAAGCCTTTCTTTTTATCGGGGGCCTTGTCTAATATGTCATCTAATGTGGAACTGAAAAGCCTGTCCCCCTCACAAGGTATAGAACAGACGGCTTTTTGATCCGGCATCACCCGACCAGGATCTTAACAAGATGGCCCTACAGGTAGCATTAGATAAGGCTGTGGACCTGGCAGAAAGCTTCACCAGGTCTGCCGAGGTGTCCGCCAGGAAATTTGAGGCCTGTTTCAGAACCGGGAGGGAGGAAATGATCTCTTCTCTAGGGGTACCTGCAGCCAGGGGCATAGCTGTAGGGGGTGCAGAGATAGCAGTCGCTACTGGGCCCAGGAGCCTGAGGGGGCCCAAAGACACTTGTGCCGCATAAGAAGGCACACAAAGCACTAAGGGAAGGGGGGCCCAAGCTGAACTCTTGCACCAGGGCCCATGAGCCTTTAGCTACGCCCCTGCCTGCAGCTAAATGATTTTCGAGTTGGTTAATCCATAAAGACAAAGACCTAGCTGTGTAAGTCGCAGCGATAGCCAGCCTAAACATAGCTGCCCCTGACTTTCAGGACTTCTTCAGGAGCCCCTCACATTTTTATCTATGGGGTCTTTTAACAACCCCATATCCTCAAAAGGGAGAGAGGATTTTTTTTTAAATCCTCGCCACTGGAGCGTCAGTCTTTGGGGTCTTGTCCCGTACGTCACATTCAGATTCAGCAAAAAGGTATTTGCTCTTGAAATCGAGGGTCTTTTTGCTGGATCTCTCCATTCCCTGGAGATAATTTTTTTAATATTTTCATGGACAGGGAAAACACGTTTTTGTTTTCCCCTAGTCCATGGAACATCTGATCTTGAACAGACATAGGTTCCTTAACATCTTCTAATTTCATGGTTGCTCTCACGGTTATTAATAAAGATTCAGTGTCGTCAGGGGAGGAACATAACGGACGTCCTGACCCATCCTCAGAGGAGTCGGAGTCATTACAAGAAAAAAGCTCTCCCTCGTCTAATTCAATTACATCAGGGGGGGCGGTTCCACCGATCTAGAAGATGATGGGTGAGGAGAAACCGGTGTCATGCACTGCTCAATGGCTGAATTGACTTCATCCCTAATGAGAGTTCTAAGGTTATCCATAAATGAGGGCGATTCCTCTGCCACCACCTTCTCTGTACATCTCAGACATAACGACTTTTTACAGACATAGGGGAGAGTCGTCCTGCACATGACACATTTTCTCTTCATTGATTCACCACCCGTAGTTTTTGACGGCCCAGCCTCTTTCACCTAGAGAGATTATAGCCAGTCAAAATTGGATAACACTTAAATACACACGAGGCCTACACCAACACCCGGGTGGTGAACCAGGGAACCCCACAATCCCCACGGAGGAGGTCACTTACCGGGCTGAGGGCTTTACAGGGATCAACAGGTCTGTGTGGAGCATCTGCTTCTGTGGAGGACATCCTGGATGAAGAGGTGCACACAGACACCTCCAGCCAGGACTACATAGGCATTTTAAACCCTGTGTCCCGGTCATCAACAGGCTCCGCCCCCCCCCACGCTGCTCCAGAGCGCGCTGCGTAACTGGAATACTTCCAGCGCATGCAGATGACGTCACCCGCCACCGGAAGTTCCGCCCTGGAAGTGGGGCAAAGCAGCGCGCTACGGGAATCCTCTTGCCCACAGAGGATCCCTTTCCTGCCGGACGTACAACGCCAATCCCATCCACTACAGCGGGACAGCCCGGGGATGCCACAAGTGGGACTTACTCCTGAGGGACAGAGAGGGAGAGCCCACGCTCCACCCGGAACCTCTGTCCCCTGCCCAGCCCTTCCAGAAAGGGGTAAGTGTCCGAGGCTGAGATAGTCTCAGGGTTCTGCATCATGAAGACCAAGGAACACACCAGGCAGGTCCGTGATACTGTTGTGGAGAAGTTTAAAGCCGGATTTGGATACCAAAAGATTTCCCAAGCTTTAAACATCCCAAGGAGCACTGTGCAAGCGATCATATTGAAATGGAAGGAGTATCAGACCACTGCAAATCTACCAAGACCCGACCGTCCCTCTAAACTTTCATCTCAAACAAGGAGAAGACTGATCAGAGATGCAGCCAAGAGGCCCATGATCACTCTGGATGAACTGCAGAGATCTACAGCTGAGGTGGGAGAGTCTGTCCATAGGACAACAATCAGTCGAACACTTCACAAATCTGGCCTTTATGGAAGAGTGGCAAGAAGAAAGCCATTTCTCAAAGATATCCATAAAAAGTCTTGCTTACAGTTTGCCACAAGCCACTTGGGAGACACGCCAAACATGTGGAAGAAGGTGCTTTGGTCAGATGAAACCAAAATCCAACTTTTTGGAAACAATACAAAACGATATGTTTGGCATAAAAGCAACACAGCTCATCACCCTGAACACACCATCCCCACTGCCAAAGATGGTGGTGGCAGCATCATGGTTTGGGCCTGCTTTTGATCAGCAGGGACAGGGAAGATGGTTAAAATTGATGGGAAGATGGATGGAGCCAAATACAGGACCATTCTGAATGAAAACCTGCTGGAGTCTGCAAAAGACCTGAGACTAGAACGGAGATTTATCTTCCAACAAGACAATGATCCCAAACATAAAGCAAAATCTACAATGGAATGGTTCAAAAATAAACGTATCTAACTGATAGAGACATACCCCAAGCGACTTGCAGCTGTAATCGCAGCAAAAGGTGGCGCAACAAAGTATTAATGCAAGGGGGCCAAATAATTTTGCACGCCCCACTTTTCAGTTTTATTATTACAAAAAAAGTTTAAATAATCCAATAAATTTCGTTCCACTTCGCAATTGTGACCCACTTGTTGTTGATTCTTCACCAAAAATTTTAAATGTTATATCTTTTTGTTTGAAGCCTGAAATGTGGCAAAAGGTTGAAAAGTTCCAGGGGGCCGAATACTTTCGGAAGGCACTGTATATGTGCAGTGTGTATTGTTTAGATGTTTGTAACGCTGTGTGTGTGATGTGTGTCAGGGAGTGTGTGATGTATGTGTTACAGTGTGTGTCAGGAAGAGTGTGATGTGTGTTGTGCAGTGTGTTATGTATAGATGTGTATAGATAGATATATAGATGTATGTGATGTATGTCTGTGTATATATTATTTTTATTTAGTGAATAATGTATATAGACCTGCAGTGCATGGGTTAGGTTTGGTATATATATATATATTTATTTATACACACACAGTGTTGGAGTTATAGTACAATTCATTAATTTTTATATATAGATAACTAAAAAAATTATTATGTACAGTAACCCCAAGACTGTGTGTGTGTGTGTGTGTGTATATATATATATATATATATATATGGATATGTACACACACACACACAAAACAAACCATTCACGACAGGTCTATATACATTAATCAATAAGCAAAAAAAATTTATACATACAGTGGGGAAAAAAGTTTTTAGTCAGCCACCAATTGTGCAAGTTCTCCCACTTAAAAAGATGAGAGGCCTGTAATAATTGACATCATAGGTAGACCTCAACTATGAGAGACAAAATGAGAAAACAAATCCAGAAAATCACATTGTCTGATTTTTTTAAAGAATCTATTTGCAAATTATGGTGAAAAATAAGTATTTGGTCACCTACAAACAAGCAAGATTTCTGGCCCTCACAGACCTGTAACTTTTTCTTTAAGAGGCTCCTCTGTACTCCACTCATTACCTGTAGTAATGGCACCTGTTTGAACTTGTTATCAGTATTAAAGACACCTGTCCACAACCTCAAACAGTCACACTCCAAACTCCACTATGGTGAAGACCAAAGAGCTGTCGAAGGACACCAGAAACAAAATTGTAGACCTGCACCAGGCTGGGAAGCCTGAATCTGAAATAGGCAAGCAGCTTGGTGTGAAGAAATAAACCATGGGAGCAATAATTAAAAAAGCAAGACATACAAGACCACTGATAATCTCCACGCAAGATCTCACCCCGTGGGGTCAGAATGAGCACAAGAACTGTGAGCAAAAATCCCAGAACCACATGGGGGGGGACCTAGTGAATGACCTGCAGAAAGCTGGGGCCAAAGTAACAAAGGCTACCGTCAGTAACACACTACGCCGCCAGGGACTCAGATCCTGCAGTGCCAGATTTGTCCCCCTGCTTAAGCCAGTACATATCCGGGCCCATCTGAAGTTTGCTAGAGAGCATTTGGATGTTCCAGAAGAGTATTGGGAGAATGTCATATGATCAGATGAAACCAAAGTAGAACTGTTTGGTAGAAATACAACTCGTCGTGTTTGGAGGAAAGTGAATGCTGAGTTGCATCCAAAGAACACCATACCTACTGTGAATCATGGGGGTGGCAACATCATGCTTTCGGGCTGTTTCTCTGCAAAGGGACCAGGACGACTGATCCTTGTACTGAAAGAATGAATGGGGCCATGTATCGTGAGATTTTGAGTGCAAACCTCCTTCCATCAGCAAGCGCATTGAAGATGAAACGTGGCTAGGTCTTTCAGCATGACAATGATCCCAAGCACGTTTTAACATAGCTTTGTTGCACTCTGCTTGTAAGGGCTGTTATAGGGTTCCCACCCTGGTTGTAGACAAAATATCAATAACAGCACAATGGACTTGAATGCTTGAACGTGTAGATTCTTTATTTAAGTAGTATACAACAGCGGCTGTCTATTAAATTCGTGTGAACGTTTTCGGCATACATCAGACACTAAGCCGCAAAATGAAAGAAGGAGAAGGAAGCAAAGAATTGGAAGACGTGCTGGCGCTAGCGGGAAAAAGGTCTATGACCCATGGTAAGTGCGCCCATGATCCCAAGCACACCACCAGGGCAACGAAGGAGTGGCTTCGTAAGAAGCATTTCAAGGTCCTGGAGTGGCCTAGCCAGGCTCCAGATCTCAACCCCATAAAAAAACCTTTGGAGGGAGTTGAAAGTCCGTGTTGCCCAGCGACAGCCCCAAAACATCACTGCTCTAACTGCTCTAGAACCACACACATCTATACATCACACACTCTAACACATACATAACAAACAGAAAATGATACGTCACACAATGAAACACATACATTACACACTTCCATCCTGACACACATCACACATAGTGCCACTAACATCTATACATCACACTAATATATATATATATATATATATATATATATATATATATACATACACACACACACACATAACTAAACCCATGCACTGCAGGTCTACATACATTAATTATAAAAATATATATATATATATATATATATATATATATATATATATATACCGTATTTTTCGCCCTATAAGACGCACCGGCCCATAAGACGCACCTAGGTTTTAGAGTAGGAAAATAAGAAAAAAATATTTTTCAGCAGATCCTCTTATCCGACTGCCCATAAATTTCAGGACATCACATTAAACCCCATTATTAGCCCTCCATGTCAGAACTCCATCAGCCCTCCATGTCAGACCCCCAACAGACCTCAGATCAGCCCACTATGGCCCCATATCAGCCCCCTGTGCCCCCATACCATCTCACTGTGTGCCCACCAGACCTCAGATCAGCCCACTGTGCCCCCATCAGACCTCAGATCAGCAGAATGTGCCCCCATCAGACCTCAGATCAGCAGAATGTGCCCCCATCAGACCTCAGATCAGCAGAATGTGCCCCCATCAGATCTCAGATCAGCAGAATGTGCCCCCATCAGACCTCAGATCAACAGTATGTGCCCCCATCAGACCTCAGATCAGCAGAATGTGCCCCCATCAGACCTCAGATCAGCATATTGTGCCCCCATCAGACCTCAGATCAGCATATTGTGCCCCCATCAGACCTCAGATCAGCAGAATGTGCCCCCATTAGACCTCAGATCAGCAGAATGTGCCCCCATCAGACCTCAGATCAGCAGAATGTGCCCCCACCAGACCTCAGATCAGCAGAATGTGCCCCCATCAGACCTCAGATCAGCAGAATGTGCCCCCATCAGACCTCAGATCAGCAGAATGTGCCCCCATCAGACCTCAGATCAGCATATTGTGCCCCCATCAGACCTCAGATCAGCATATTGTGCCCCCATCAGACCTCAGATCAGCATATTGTGCCCCCATCAGACCTCAGAGCAGCATCTTGTGCCCCCATCAGACCTCAGAGCAGCGTCTTGTGCCCCCATCAGACCTGAGAGCAGCGTCTTGTGCCCCCATCAGACCTGAGAGCAGCTTCTTGTGCCCCCATCAGACCTCAGAGCAGCGTCTTGTGCCCCATCAGACCTCAGATCAGCCCACCCAGCCACTTATAATAATCTTACTTACCTGTCCTGCCGCTGCCGCTGCCCTCCGATCCACGCTCCGCTCTGTTCCCTGCCGGCGCGCACTATGACCTGACGCTGACGCTGCAGCGTCAGGTCATAGTGCGCGCCGGGAGGGAAGAGAGCGGAGCGCGGACCAGAGGGCAGCGGCAGCGGCAGGACAGGTAAGTAAGATTATTATAAGTGGCTGGGTTGGCTGATCTGAGGTCTGATGGGGGTCCCTATGTACAAGTGAGCGCTTCCTTATGGAAGCGCTCACTTGTATTCGCCCTATAAGACGCACCGCATTTTCCCCCCTTCTTTTGGGGGAAAAAAAGTGCGTCTTATAGGGCGAAAAATACGGCATATATATATATATATATATATATATATATATATATATATACATACACACACACACACATACACACATACAGTACAGACCAAAAGTTTGGACACACCTTCTCATTCAAAGAGTTTTCTGTTTTTTCATGACTATGAAAATTGTAGATTCACACTGAAGGCATCAAAACTATGAATTAACACATGTGGAATTATATACTTAACAAAAAAGTGTGAAACAACTGAAGATATGTCTAATATTCTAGGTTCTTCAAAGTAGCCACCTTTTGCTTTGATTACTGCTTTGCACACTCTTGGAATTCTCTTGATGAGCTTCAAGAGGTAGTCACCTGAAATGGTATTCCAACAGTCTTGAAGGAGTTCCCAGAGATGCTTAGCACTTGTTAATTTAATTCTCTTGGTCTCTTGATCATGTTCACTTATACACTATGATGTTGATCAGTTTTTTATACACTTTTTATATTTATTATCTTTGATTATGAATTGTTATTGATTGATGATACACACTTGCACTTTATGTATAAATACCTTGCTACCACTGTTCACTTTTGCTTGAGAAAGGCTTCTGTTCAGAGCCGAAACGTCGCGTGTCTCACCTTTGGTAAATAAATCCTTTTGATTTTATCTTTTTGGAGAGTGCTGCTTTTTTTCTCTATTATTTATTATCATGGTCAGATCATAGGCTTGGCACCTCCTTTGCTCTTGTTTTTTGTGCTGCCATTTTTCTTTACTATTATTGACGCTATTGGCTTTGCACTTTTTTTGCTTTTTTTTTGCATTTTTTTCTTTTTTTCATCGTGTCAGTTACGGATTCGGAAGGTTTGGCTGGTGGGACTCATTATACACAGGAGGATGTTGATAGGATCCTTCAGGGTCTGTCGGGAGATCCGTCCTTTTTGAATACACCTTCTATTAAGGAGCTAAAGAGGAAATATAAAGGTCTAAATCGCCGTTGGATTTCACTCCACTTGCATATGACTACCCTGGGGGAGTATTATAAACAGCAACGTATCCCCCGTGGTATGAGATCAAATATTAAGCCTAACCTTTTTGCCTTTAATGCTGTTTTTTGTAAGAGGTTTGAGGTCTTATCTGACCAATATTCCAGAGACTTTATTTTACTTAAAGGGATTGTCCGAGTTATTTTTTTGTTCTTTATATGTTTCTAACTTGTCAGGTATAACAACTTTCCCATATACTTGTGTTTCTAAAGCTGCTGGTTTCTCAGAGTTGACTGAGGGTCACATGACCTATGATGTCACCTTATCTCCCTGGTCTGTGATGTTTCGTGTACAAGCCTCAGAGTTCAGATAATAGTCTGTACACCAGACGTCACTGGCCACGCCCCCTTTCTTTGCCGGGCTCCTGCTATCTGCTCTCTCCCTGGATTCCTTCAGATAAAACATTAACCCCTTCAGCCAGAACACACTGAGGGCTCAAGGCTTTACAACAAATAGTAGCTGCAGCAGTGAGAGGAGACAAATGCTGGGCAAGGAGCTATAGAGGAATTGTACAAGAACAGGTAGGGAGAATTTCCTGTGTTTATCAGCAGTGTTATTGTACAGCTAGGACTTGTAGTCCTACACAAACAACATGCTGCTGAGTATCCCAGCAGGCAGACATGTACTCACAGCACTTATATTCACTGCCTTTGCAGAGAAGGGGGTAGGGGCAGAGATTGTTATTACTGCATGTAAACAAAGGCCAGAAGAGAACCAGGGAAATGAGGAAATAGATTTTTTTTGCCTAAAACTTGCTGAACTTAGTTATATATTGCTGCACATCAGATTTACAGTGCTATATTTTTTTTTCCATAACTTGGACAACCCCTTTAATTTGGAGTTTCTTCAAACTGAACTGTCAGATATTCAGACACAAATGTCTGACCTGGAACAAACGCTATGCTCACTAATGTCTGCTGATGATTTTAATTTATATAAGGATGGACTTACTACACAGCTTTCCAAGTTTAGGTCTGAATCTGAAGAGACCAAGAGAATTAAATGGAACAGAGATGTTGAGGACTATAAAAAGGGTGCGGTGTACAATTGGCATCAGGAGGACTCCAAGATATCAAATAGACGTGACATAAGGAAAAAGAATAAGCGACCAATGAATACCATCATTCAACCATCATCAACTCAGTCTTTTTTAGGGACCACAACTGCGGCACAGATCAACGACGACGCCAGCGACGGGGTGGACGCCGACACCGCAGGTCCATTAAAAACACGATGCTCCCCTCCAGGAAGAAAAAACGTTGTGAATATCTCCTCCAAAACTCTCACTACGGCTAAGGTGAGCGTATTATCTAAGGGATTATCATTTTGTCCAAGTACACATGTTAACTGGTTTCAGATGGATGTGGACTTGCATTCTTTTTTTCAGTCTATTAAGTTGAAGATTTTGTTTAAGGATAATGTATGTGATACTAATACTCGTTTAACTGAACTTTCTTTACGACAATTGCAATTGAGCAATAGGAGTAATTTCTCTCCTGTGGTCAATTCATCTGCCTTGGATACTTTTGTTTCCGCGGTTACAAGGGACACTATGTCTCTGAGGCAGAATACTGATTTGTGCACTTTCAAATCTCCAAATTTAACTACGGAGGAAAGTGAAGCTTTGACCCAACTTCGTATGGATCAGGGCCTCACAATAAAGCCAGCCGATAAAGGCGGGGCCACGGTAGTGATGGACACTGTGAAATATATTGCGGAAATACAGAGACAACTCGCTGACACCGAGGTATACACTCGGGTGTCACATGATCCTAAGTTTGAGATAGCACGTATTATCAGATCTATTCTTGCTGAGGCCTCCTCTGGGGGGATAATTGATGACGAATTGGAGAAGTTTTTGACAGTAGAGTTTCCTATCACACCCGTGATATATACTTTACCTGAGATTCATAAGTCTTTGGTTGACCCTCCTGGCCGACCTATCGTTTCTAGTACTGCATCTATCTTCTCCAATATTGCCATTTTCCTTGACCGCATTCTGCGTGGGTATGCGGTTGGATCTAATTCATATATTCGTGACACATCAGATTTTCTTTTGAAACTTCAGCAGGTTGACCTTTCTGCGTTTGACCATATTATTTTAGCCTCGTTTGATGTGGTTTCCTTATACATGTCTATTGATCATGATAGGGGTATTGCAGTAGTTTCTCAATTTTTGCAGACGTCCTCATTTACAGAATTGTGCCAGTCATTTATTATTGACTTATTGAACATCATTCTTCGTCATAATTATTTTCTTTTTCAGGATCAATTTTATGTTCAGTGCAAAAGAGTTGCAATGGGGTCACATGCAGCCCCTACATATGCCAACATGTATATGCGACACTTGGAGGAGGACGTCATCTCTGTCTCCCACCACTTCACCCGTGTAGTGAGGTGGTGGAGATACATTGATGATGTCTTCCTCCTATGGCATGGTTCTCTTGATGATTTAATTTTGTTTCATACATTCTTGAACCAGATAGACCCTAATGTCAAGTTTACTCTCGTACATTCTGAAACAAGTGTGCAATTCCTCGACACCTTGGTTTCGTTAGTTGATCATACATTAAAAACTGAGCTTTTTGTCAAACCAACTGACAGGAATTCATTGTTACATTACAGTAGTCGACACCCGCGTAATATGATCAAACACTTACCCTATAGTCAGATGCTAAGGGCAAAACGCATAGTGTCTGATGATTCCGTTCTACCTTCTACACTGAACACCATGTCACATAAATCTCGGCAGAGGGGTTATCCTGCAACATTGATACAATCACAACAGGAACAGGTTTTGAGGTTGGATAGGCGTACTCTCTTGCAGTCTGATTTGGAGAGGGTATCACAAAAACGTATGTATTTTGTCTCTACTTTTACTGAACAGTCACATGTTATCAGTAATATTATTCTGAAAAATTGGTCGATCCTGAGAAGGGGCCATGATGATATCATGGAATTTAAGTCTCCTCCTATTTTTTCCTATCGTCGTACGCGTAGTATTGGTGATCAATTGGTACATTCCGACACAACCCCTACTAGACGGTCTAGACAAACCCTGCTTCAAGCACCAAAAATGGGCTGTTTTCCGTGCTTGTCTTGTGTGAATTGTCGCCTTATGATAAAAGGGGCACACTTTACACATCCAACCACTGGAGAGGTCTTTTCCATACAACATTACCTCACATGCAATTCTGATTTTGTCATTTATTTATTGATCTGTCCTTGCAATCTATGGTATATAGGTGAGACCACCTTAGATCTAAAAATGAGGCTCAATTACCATAGATATACAATTCGCAAGAAAAGGCTGGACTTACCAGTATCGAGACATTTTGTTGAGCATAGACATACTGAGCAACAACTACGTTTTAGGATTATTGATTACGTTCCTCCATTACAGCGTGGGGGTGATCGTACCAAGATTTTACTGCGGAAAGAACTTGAGTGGATACATAAATTGTCCACATTACATCCCTCTGGTCTCAATATAGAATATAAATTAGGTGTACTATTATAGGACGGTTGCCCGACTGCACTTGTATGGTTTCTGTATTAGCATCTTCCATGTGGATATGTGGTTTTTTGCTATTGTATTATATAATAGTATACTATGATATTGATACTAATTGTATTTTTTTATATATTATTCTAGGGTCCTGTGGGCTGAGCGGATCTGGCCGAGCAATACGGGGACCAATTGGCCTCTCTGTCGCATGTCTTTTCACTTGAAATAAGTTGCTTTTTAGGTTGTTTTTATTTTTGTTTTTTGTCATATCTCAAAAAAAATTTTTTTGTATTTGTATTGAACCTTTATTATGATTTCCATATGGTTTATTTATCTATGGTTACGGATGGGACATGATGAGCCATTATATCTTGGGTATATGGATCTATACATTTTCTGGCAGCTACATGGTATGTATGCCATGGTGGTTATACCGACTATTGACTCGCCTCTCTACTGTTCCAGTGGATTGGCTTGTCATTGTAGCTGTATGGTGCGTGAATTATGGCGTTACTTCGTGATGCATTATTCATTGCCCCCACCTTTCTGGCTGGTCTGTACCTGGAGTGATGCCCACAGGAGATCCCTGTTTATATAGGTGACAAGAATCTGTCATATTACACTCATTCATTACTTTGGTACCATTTCCAAGATGGCTCCTATATCCCTTGTTTTCTATTGCGTATGCGCTTGGAACTTGAGCGCTGTTCTAATTCCATCCTCGGCACTGACCGGCTGGGGACCATTATATTGCGCATGCGCTGGATTAGCGCTGTTTCAACTCCATCCTCGGCACTGGCTAGTCTTGGGATTTTCTGTACACTGCGCATGGGTGACATGCGCAGTGGTTAAGGATTAGAGATGAGCGAGCAGTGCTCGTTAAGAGCACTGTAGCGCTCGGGTCCCGTGTGAAATGCCCGCAGGCATTGCGGATCCGTCCTCAGCTGCATGTAAGTCAATGAGGACGGGTCGTTTGGTATGACACTCATACCAAACGTTTCCGTCCTCACCCGTCTTAAAGTCAGTGAGGACGGAACCGTTTGGTATGAGTGTCATACCAAACGATCCGTCCTCATTGACTTACATGCAGCTGAGGACGGATCGGCAATGCCTGCGGGCATTTCACACGGGACCCGAGCGCTACAGTGCTCTTAACGAGCACTGCTCGCTCATCTCTATTAAGGATATCTTCGGCTCTGCTACATAGTTTACTGACATGCGCAGTTGTTAATTAGAGACGCTAACATCGGCACCTCGTATTGCCCGTTCCCAGACTCCTTATGTGAACCACATGGACCAGGCTAGTGACATTGTTGATCACTTATTAATTGCACATGGGACATTATTGAACTATATATCACTAATTTATGTATTTTATGCTATTATTTGACATATATATTATTGATTGGATCACGTATTGCTTTATATTTTGTATATGATCATGTTCACAAATACACTATGATGTTGATCAGTTTTTATACACTTTTTATATTTATTATCTTTGATTATGAATTGTTATTGATTGATGATGCACACTTGCATTTTATGTATAAATACCTTGCTACCACTGTTCACTTTTGCTTGAGAAAGGCTCCTGTTCAGAGCCGAAACGTCGCGTGTCTCACCTTTGGTAAATAAATCCTTTTGATTTTATCTTTTTGGAGAGTGCTGCCTTTTTTCTCTATTATTTATGATCATGGTCAGATCATAGGCTTGGCACCTCCTTTGCTCTTGTTTTTTGTGCTGCCATTTCTCTTTAATATATATATATATATATATATATATATATATATATACACATATATACACACACACACACACTGTTAGGGTTAATGTACATAGCATTGTTTGAGATAGATATATATATATATTTTAGTGTGTGGGATGTATTGATGTGTGTGGCGCTGTGTGTTATGTGTGTCAGGAAGTGTGTGATGTATGTAGCGCTGTGTGTGATGTTTGTGTTGCAGTGTGTGGCATAGTGTGTGACTTATCTGTTGCTGTTTGTGATATGGGTGGTGCAGTGTGTGATGTTTCTGTGTGTGTGTGTCTATATATATATATATATATATATATTTTTTTTTTTTTTTTTTTTTTTTTTTTGCAATGCAACAGCACTCTGCAAACCAAATAAAGTACAAAAATGCCATAGTAATAAAAAATATTGCAGTACCCCAGTAGCAAAAGGGCCTTGGAGGCTCTTCATAGGGGTATACTCCACGTAAACCCCTGCGTGGAGATTGTGGCGGACGGGCGAAAGATACGGCCGCTTTACAGAATGGCAGTTGACATATAATTCTTCTGCCATCTCCTCATCGGCGATAAAACCTACTCCCCGTTCCACACTGAACCAAATAACTGTACCCTTTCGGCGCTCCAGCTTGGGGTCACCAGACCATGGGTGCTCCAACACCTGAACAACCCACTCCTCTACCAACTTTTTGTATTCCCAGAGGGTCAGGGCGTTCCGGGTGACAGCCTCAGGGACCATTGAATTTTGCCGAAGCGAGTAGTCCTTCCGCAGCGGAGCGGGAACTCCTGCCTCCTCCGCCGTGTCAGCCAGCGGAGTGAACACCTCAGCGGTCACCTCAACCGTCTTCTTAGGCTGCCGGACATATTGAGAGACGTAGATCTCCTCCGGTTCCTTCTCCTCATAGGGGTCGGTGTCCCACACCATGCCTCCCCAGTCAGGGCCTCGCTGTGTCGCCATCTATATACACTCACCGGCCACTTTATTAGGTACACCTGTCCAACTGCTCGTTAACACTTAATTTCTAATCAGCCAATCACATGGCGGCAACTCAGTGCATTTAGGCATGTAGACATGGTCAAGACAATCTCCTGCAGTTCAAACCGAGCATCAGTATGGGGAAGAAAGGTGATTTGAGTGCCTTTGAACGTGGCATGGTTGTTGGTGCCAGAAGGGCTGGTCTGAGTATTTCAGAAACTGCTGATCTACTGGGATTTTCACGCACAACCATCTCTAGGGTTTACAGAGAATGGTCCGAAAAAGAAAAAACATCCAGTGAGCGGCAGTTCTGTGGGCGGAAATGCCTTGTTGATGCCAGAGGTCAGAGGAGAATGGGCAGACTGGTTCGAGCTGATAGAAAGGCAACAGTGACTCAAATTGCCACCCGTTACAACCAAGGTAGGCAGAAGAGCATCTCTGAACGCATAGTACGTCGAACTTTGAGGCAGATGGGCTACAGCAGCAGAAGACCACACCGGGTGCCACTCCTTTCAGCTAAGAACAGGAAACTGAGGCTACAATTTGCACAAGCTCATCGAAATTGGACAGTAGAAGATTGGAAAAACGTTGCCTGGTCTGATGAGTCTCGATTTCTGCTGCGACATTCGCATGTAGGGTCAGAATTTGGCGTCAACAACATGAAAAGCATGGATCCATCCTGCCTTGTATCAACGGTTCAAGCTGGTGGTGGTGGTGTCATGGTGTGGGGAATATTTTCTTGGCACTCTTTGGGCCCCTTGGTACCAATTGAGCATCGTTGCAACGCCACAGCCTACCTGAGTATTGTTGCTGACCATGTCCATCCCTTTATGACCACAATGTACCCAACATCTGATGGCTACGTTCAGCAGGATAATGCGCCATGTCATAAAGCTGGAATCATCTCAGACTGGTTTCTTGAACATGAGTGCTAAGTTGTTTCACACTTTTTTGTTAAGTATATAACTCCACATGTGTTAATTCATATTTTTGATGCCTTCAGTGTGAATCTACAATTTTCATAGTCATGAAAATACAGAAAACTCTTTGAATGAGAAGGTGTGTCCAAACTTTTGGTCTGTACTGTGTATGTATGTGTATATATACTGTACATCACACACAGCCACACACACCTCACATCAGACACTTCCAGACACACATCACACACTGCACCACACACATCAATACATCACACACTGCACAATAAAAATAAAAGGGGCTTGCCCAGCATTTCCGCCCAGCATTGTGTTTGTTGACGTCACCGGCACTGATGGACGGACTTTAGCGCTGCCCTAGCCAGTAAAATAGCTAGGGCATTGTTCATTGTTTTGCGAACATTCCTACACAAATTACGAACATACAGTCAGCGTTGTTAAAAGTACGTAATGCGTAAGCATTAGCGTACAAGGTACGTACGAATCCTTAGCGTACTATTGACTCGCAATTGCATCATACGCATGAGGCTAGGGCGCGGCGTACAGTCTTTAGAGGCAATCCATATGAGGTAGAAAAGTAAGGTGCTAGCTATCCGGCTAAGTGCATAATTTACTAAAAAACACCGTACAATAAGTGCATAATAGGACACATGGCAGTACCTGAAAAATACACACAATGGGCTAAAGTGCTTAAACGTTGCTGAACCTGTAAAAACATTATTGCTAAAATACTGCAAAGACAGTTATGCAAACATTTTAGTGCAATTTCACATTTGCAAGCATAAAAGGCTCATATATACGTTTGAGTCTCTCCTTGAGTCGTAGCTGCTTGGCACTATAAAACACTGGAACACAATCCAAAATTCAATTGTAATCCACGTGAGGTAATTGTGTAATCCGAACAGGTAATGTGTAATCCACATGAATGGAATAATATAAAAAAGCAGCAAATAGAGAACCCTCTTTGCAAAGGGGGCTCCCAAATAACCTGAGAAGGGGGGGAAAAAGGAAAATAGACGGGCTTAGGAACAACTGGGAATTTTCTGCAGAATGGGGGGGGGGCCAGTCCGGACAAGCCATTTCCATCTGGGTGAGAGTCAAACGGGGGCAGTACAAACTAAACAAAACAAGTTCCAACTAGCTCTCACCGTCAGGTGCAGTCCATAGTGTGGCTCCCATAGGTCCTCCTGAGGTGTCCCTTAAATCACTCAAGTAGAAGGGTTCCTCATATTAAGGAATTGAAGTCCTCCTCACTTGAACTACTACTGAATGAGATCAGAGGATGCTCCTGCCTCCTGTAAGCTAAGCTGGGTGCCGTGGTGGAGCTCCACTGCCCTCTTCTTCCAGAAGTTGGACTTGCCCGGGTTTGGGTGGTGGTCATGCTGGTGAGCACTGCAGCCACTTGTACCTTTACTTTTCCGGATTCTCCTGCCAGGACAGCAGGGGTAAGGACAGCAGCGGTTGAGGTAAGGTTGCACCCAGGTAAGAAGCCCCAGCTCCCCTGGCTGCTGCTGATTTTATCTTCCAGGGTAGATGGTATTGGTGGATCACCGTGCACTGGAACGTAAAGGATGAAGTCATCAGCTGACCCAGCTGAAAGGACTATGATGGTGGTGGCAGTCCAGGGATCAGAGGCTCTGGCTGTGGATCTCCCTGAAATGGAGGGTGCCATCTGGTGACTCCTGAAGGCAGCACACTGGTACTTCGCCTGGTGGTTCCTCCAGCCAAACTTCAGGTGGTGATGTAGGGACCAGGGGCTTAGGTAATAGGGTAACCCCGGTAGCAAAGGGGCCTTTCAGGGATGCCATAGGGGTGTATTCCACCTGATCCCCTCATACAGGCTGTGACGGGGTTGGGGCAGGTACGGCCGTTTCACTGACCTGTGGCCCACGAAGTGCTCCTTGCCATTCTCATCATCCGCCAGGAAGCCAGAGCCTCGCTCCACAGAAAACCAAAGGACGGTTCCCTTTCGCCACTCCAGTGTAGGGTCTCCTGGCCTTTGATGGTCCAGTACTTGGATAACCCAGTCGTCCACTGCATTCTTGTAGTCACATAGGGTCTGGGTGTGGGCCGTCACTGATACTGGCACAATAGGATTCTGTTGAATGGAAGGTGTTGTTCTCCTGGGTGGCTCCAACCACCTCCGCCGCAGCAGCCGCACCAGCCAAATATGGAGTCAGCAGCCGGTGAGACTCTCTTGCACAGTTGTGATGCTCTGATCTCTGGAGGGGGCGGTGGTTCGAGGTACTCGTTCCCAAAGATCATCTCTCCCCATTTGGGTTGCAGTTCTGTCGCCATGCTGTTTGCTGTGGTCTGACTCTGGATCTTGTTCACTGCTGGCTTGAACTGGAGAGGAGGGCAGAGTAATGAGGGAAGAGTCTTCACTCCCTATATGTGCAAATAGTTAGTTCCCGGCAGGCTGGGCAGGTTTTTCCCACTTCGGGTGGCTGGGGGAGGGGGCAAGAAGAAAGCGTACGCTGTGTTACGAATTTAGTAGTTTACGAATACTACGAAGCGAATCTGAAAAAATCTGGATTCGCTTTGGAGTAGGAAAAAAGGAGGATTCGATACGAATCTACGAAGCGGCGAATAGATTTGCTCATCTCTAATATATATATATATATATAGTTAATTACTCTTACCGGTAATTGGATTTTCCAATAGCCTCCACAACGGCACTCACAGGAGGGTGTTCCCCGCCTCCCTGGACAGGAAACAACGTAGAAGCTCTTTCTTTTAAATAGCCCCCTCCTACTACCTGCTCCAGTTAATAACATAGGAACCGTCATGCAATTATAAATTTATTTACACAATATTGTCACCATAAGGAAGGCAAAAAAAAAAAAAAAAATTATATATATATATATGGGTGGGAAATACCAGTGCCGTTGTGGAGGCTATTGGAAAATCCAATTACCGGTAAGAGTAATTAACTCTTTTCCCCGGCGCCTCCACAACGGCACTCACAGGAGGATTAACATAGGAAAAAAAACCTTTTTAGGGTGGGATAACTGCAGATAATACTTTCCTGCCAAATGATAAATCATAATTTTTTAGCACGTCTAACTTGTATTGCCTAAAGAAAGTGTTTGGGTTTGCCCACGTGGCAGCCCTGCAAATTTGCTAAACCGAAACCCACGCTCCTTCCACCCAGGAGGTCGAGACCGCCCTAGTTGAGTGTGCCTTCAATTTTTCTGGAACAGGAAGGCCTTTCTGCAAGTAACAGAGTTCAATTGTCCTTCGTAGCCATCTGGCAATAGTACTCTTACTTGCCGCTGCTCCCTTGTTTACTCCTTGGGATTGCAGGAAAAGATGGTCCGTTTTCCTGAAAGGCTCAGTCACTCTAAGATATTCAAGAATGGAGCGTCTTACATCTAGGTTGTGAAACTTCCTTTCCATGTCCGAGGAGGGATGAGGGCAAAAAGGACGGTAATGAGACTTCTTGCTGTATATGAAATTTTGAAACTACCTTGGGTAGAAAAGCTGGGGCGTGTTTTAGGATTATACGATCCTCCAGCACTGTAAGATATGGTGGTCTGTACGAGAAGGATTGGATTTCTCCGACTCTTCTAGCTGAGGTTATCGCCAGTAAAAAGACTGCCTTGTAAGTTAGAAATTTTAAACTAATTTCCGAAATGGGCTCGAATGGAGAACCCATTAGAACATCCAGGACTAAGTTAAAGTCCCATGGTGGAACGGTGGAGTGTGAGAAAGGTACTTTCCTAAATGCCCCCTTAAGGAATCTTTTGACCAATGGCACCTCAGCAAGTTTTTCTTCTAGGAAGTATGACAGTGCCGAGATCTGGACTTTCAGGGTGTTGGGTTTCAACCCCTTAGGCTCCATTCACACGTCCTGTTTTTCTTTCCTGATTCGATCCTGATCCTGATCTGGATCCATTCATTTCAATGGGTCCTGAAAAAATCAGGATCAAATCAGGAAAGAAAAACAAGATGTGTGAATGGAGCCTTATCTAGTCCCGCCTGTAAAAAATTCAGGATAAGTGGAATATTTGGTGTTTGGCCCTCAGAAAAGGACAAGAATGCTTTCCAGGATTTCATGTAAATTTTTGATGTAGTCAGCTTTTTACTGAGTAGTACAGTGTTAATTACTGCGTCTGTAAGACCTCTTCTTTTGAGGAGGACTTGTTCAGTTTCCAGGCGGTTAGGTGTAAGTGTTTCATCTGAGGGTGGTGGACCGGACCCTGAGATAAGAGGTCTTGGCGATTTGGTAGAATCCAATAATCCCCTTCCGCCAGTTGGAGTAATAGAGGGAACCAAGTCCTTTTTGGCCAGTAAGGCGCAATGAGGATCAGGTTGGCATCTTCCTCCCAGGCTTTCATCAGGACTCTTGGTATAAGATTGAATGGCGAAAAAGCGTAAAGAAGTCCCGAGGGCCATGTCCCTGACAGGGCGTCTACCATAAGTGGCCGGTCGTGAACCCGGAGGGAGTAGAATTTTTTCACTTGTTTGTTGGCTCTTGTTGCGAATAGGTCCACTTCTGGGTTCCCCCACCGGGCGACAATTTCCCTGAAGATCTCTTTGTTCAGACACCATTCTCCTTCTTTCAGGAGAGTGCGGCTTAGAAAATCCGACACATTGTTTTCTGAGCCTTTCAGATGGACCACAACTAGAGATAGAATATTTTTCTCTGCCCAAGTGAATATGTCGTGAGACACTCTTTGTAGCTTTTTGCTTTTTGTCCCTCCCTGACGGTTTAGGTAGGCTACTGCTGTAGAATTGTCCGTCAGAATTTTTACATGGCGATATTTTAATTTGGTTTCTAGTTTTTGAAGGACTTTGAGGACAGCTGTTAGTTCCCGCAGGTTTGACGACCTCTAGGGACATTTCCGCTTCCCAGGTCCCCGGAAAGACTT
>ONZH01011986.1:0-18751 GCA_900303285.1 Rhinella marina
TACAGAGGGCACAGTTAGAGGCACAGGGAGCGCACATAGAGGGCACAGGGAGCACACACAGGACAGCACAGGGAGCGCAGACAGAGGGCACAGGGAGCGTGCCACGGTGGGCACAGGCGACACAGAGGGCACAGGAGGCCACAGGGCACAGGGAGGCAACAGAGGGCACTGGAAGCGCACACAGAGCGCACAGGGTGAACACATAGAGGGCACAGGGAGCACACAAGAGGGCACAGGGAGCACACACGCAGGCCAAGAGTGGCACACGGAGGCACAGGGAGCGCACACGGAGGGCACAGGGAGCGCACACAGAGGGCACAGGGAACACGGGGAACGCGCACAGGGGCGTACAGAGGCACAGGGAGCGCACATAGAGGGCACAGGGAAATTGCACAGAGGACACAGGAGCCGCACATAGAGGGCACAGGGAATGCGCACAAGAGGCACAGGGGAGCGCACAAAAGGGCACAGGGAGCACGCACAAAGGGCACAGGGAGCACGCACAGAGGGCACAGGGGCAAGGGCAGGCGCACACAGAGGGCACAGGGAGCGCACACAGAGGGCACAGGGAGCGCACACAGAGGGCACAGGGAACATGCACAGAGGGCACAGGGAACACGCACAGAGGGCACAGGGAACACGCACAGAGGGCACAGGGAGCGCGCACAGGTAACATGCACAGAGGGCACAGGGAACATGCACAGAGGGCAGAGGGAGCACACATAGAGGGCACAGGGAGCGCACATAGAGGGCACAGGGAGCACACACAGGGGACACGCACAGGAGCGCAGACAGAGGGCACAGGGAGCGTGCACGGTGGGCACAGGGAGCGCACACAGATGGCACAGGGAGCGCACACAGAGGGCACTGGAAGCGCACACAGAGCGCACAGGGGTGAACACATAGAGGGCACAGGGAGCACACAAAGAGGGCACAGGGAGCACACACGCAGGGCACAAGGAGTGCACACAGAGGGCACAGGGAGCACACACAGAGGACACAGGGAATGCGCACAGAGGGCGCACAAAAGGGCACAGGGAGCGCACAAAAGGCACAGGGAGCATGCACAGAGGGCACAGGGAGCGCGCACAGAGGGCACAGGGAGCGCGCACAGAGGGCACAAAGAGCGTGCACAGAGGGCACAGGGAGCGCACACGGAGGGCACAGGGAGCACACACGCAGGGCACAAGGAGTGCACACAGAGGGCACAGGGAGCGCACACAGAGGACACAGGGAATGCGCACAGAGGGCGCACAAAAGGGCACAGGGATCGCACAAAAGGGCACAGGGAGCATGCACAGAGGGCACAGGGAGCGCGCACAGAGGGCACAGAGAGCGCACACAGAGGGCACAGGGAGCTCACACGGAGGGCACAGGGAGCGCACACGGAGGGCACAGGGAACATGCACAGAGGGCACAGGGAGCACGCATGGAGCGCACACAGAGGGCACAGGGAATGCGCACAGAGGGCACAGGGAGCACACAAAAGGGCACAGGGAGCACGCACAGAGGGCACAGGGAGTGCACACAGAGGGCACAGGGAGCGCACACAGAGGACACAGGGAATGCGCACAGAGGGCGCACAAAGGGCACAGGGATCGCACAAAAGGGCACAGGGAGCATGCACAGAGGGCACAGGGAGCGCGCACAGAGGGCACAGAGAGCGCACACAGAGGGCACAGGGAGCTCACACGGAGGGCACAGGGAGCGCACACGGAGGGCACAGGGAACATGCACAGAGGGCACAGGGAGCACGCATGGAGCGCACACAGAGGGCACAGGGAATGCGCACAGAGGGCACAGGGAGCACACAAAAGGGCACAGGGAGCACGCACAGAGGGCACAGGGAGTGCACACGGAGGGCACAGAGAGCGCACACAGAGGGCACAGGGAGCGCACACAGAGGGCACAGGGAGCGCACACAGAGGGCACAGGGAGCGCACACAGAGGGCACAGGGAGCGCACACAGAGGGCACTGGAAGCGCACACAGAGGGCACAGGAAGCGCACAAAAGGGCACAGGGAACGCACACAGAGGGCACAGGGAGCGCACAAAAGGGCACAGGGACTGTGCACAGAGGGCACAGGGACCGTGCACAGAGGGCACAGGGAGCGCACACAGGGAGCACATGCAGGGGACACGGAGCGCACACAGAGGGCACAGGTAGCTCACACAGAGGGCACTGGGAGCGCTTTCAGAGGGCACAGGGAATGCGCATAGAGGGCACAGGCACAGGGGGCGCAGACAGAGGGCACAGGGGGCGCACACAGAGGGCACACACACAGCGGGCACAGGGAGCGCACACAGGGAGCACACACAGCAGGCACAGGGGGCACATGCAACGAGCACAAGGAGAACACACAGTAGGCACAGAGGGCACACAGGGGAGCACACACAGCAGACAAACAGCAGGCACAGATGGCAAACGGAGCTCACAGAGGGAGCACAGGGGAACCAGGGAGCTGACAGTGGGAACTCACAGGTCAGTGGCCATCAGTACTTGAGGGCAGTGCAGGGCTGCTACATTGTGTGACCCCCCAGCAGCCCTGCACCCCCCTCATCCACAGACACTTACTGGATGGACTTACCAGGGGCTTTGATAAGAGGGTCCTGGGAGACCCCTGCATACAGCAGCTGAGGTGAGAGCCTGGGGGTCAGATGCAGCATTGGGTCCAGGCATCCCAGTCTGATGTTTAGGCCTCCAACCATGAGCAAGTTCAGGCAAAGGATAGGGGGCGGGGCTATGTTAGCTCCGCCCACACAGAACATCCCGATGCCGGTCTGTGGAAGGATTCTAATGCTCTGCTGTCAAGGAGGTCTGGGGAGGGGTTACTGTGCGGGGGACAGCAACTGCAGGTGTTTACAGGGGAGAGAAGCAGTCAGGGAGCATGTGGAGGAGGAAAAAAAGCCTCCCACCATAAACCTACGTAACTATAAACAGCAGGGGCCCCTTCTGGAAAGGGGGCCCTGGGCAATTGCCCTGTTTGCCCCCCCTAACGCCGGCCCTGCTGGTTATACCAGATACGTAATGCAGCACTTTAATTTCACTTGGGTACCCTACGAGCACCTCCTAAGCACAAGCCGAGGACGGCTTGACTTTAAGTAAGGGGGAATGTAACACCCCAGAGTAGTGTTACAACTCTGCGTAACCAGTTTCTATCTGTGTGCTATTTTGGAAATGTAATTCTGTGCATTAATGTCATCACCAGCATTAATATGTATTATATTCAATGTTATGCAACTGTTTCCCCTGTAATGTACCTGGTAGACCAGCAGGTGTCAGTAAATACTACGGCAGATTCAGATGTAGTGTTACCAGAATGGTAGGTCCTTAGTCCATTCTGACCCCCTCTGCTGGAGAGAAGTTAAGTTCCTCCAACCTCCTGCAGTGAGGAGGAAATGACAGTTTAGTCAGGGTTGTTGTCCCCTGTACCCTGATCAGCGAGGACATGTGCAGGACAGCAGGGCACCTTCAGCTCTGCTGTACCCTAAAGACAGAGTAATATAGCCTGCAATAAGGCACAACAATACTCTCAAGGGAAGCCAGACTTAAGAGGTAACCTCAGCTTAGAACAGGAAGCCTGAAACCTGAATTTCCAAGCATCTGCCAAGTATAAGCAATAAGCTGCACTTGCTGGACACCAAGCTGAAGGATGAACTGAGTCATCTGCTTTTAAAGTTCAGTTAATAAAACTACGTTGGACCGTTCATACAAGTCTGCGCATCATTCCCACCTGACGACTCTCAATTACTACTACTAGTAAATTTATTGCAGCCGGAGCCACTGCCTGGGGCCTGTTCGTCTTACAAGGTAGGAACACAGTGACAATCCCACCAGACTTGAGTGGCCTAAATACCCCTTGGTACTCCTACCACTGGGACATAAAGGAAAATCACCTTAGAGGGCCCTGGAGGGGGAAAGGGTCGCCCCCGTAGCAACCACGGCACCCCGGCACTGCATGAGCTTTTTGAGGACAATCAGCAGTTACAGGCCAGCACAGACTTGGAGGAGAGGACTCATGTGGACTCCTCTAGGTGTGCAACTACTGATGATAACAGTTGGGTGGGAGCACATGTTGCGAGAGGTTAGGGACATGCGCAAGAGACAGGTGAGGGTGACATTATTGTGGAACAAATTGATGTAGATGATAATGTAGTCAATCACACTTGGGAGCTGGGTGAAAAGGGAACATCGTTATCATGCCCACGAGACAGCAGAGCAGGGTACACCAATGGTGGTCAAAATTGCTAGCTAATAGAATACAGACTTTTTAAATTAAACTAAGCCAGTTCCCTCATTGAGAGTATCCCTGGATGCATACACATGATGTCACTTCCACCCATTTGCCCACAGCTCCCTCATTGTGAATACCCCAATGCGCATATACATGATTGATGACATTTCTGCCTATTTGCCCATAGTTCTCTCATTGTCAGCATCTCAGTACACATGCACATGACGTCACTTCCACCAGGCCTGTGACGTCACATCTGCCCTGGCACCCAATTTAAAGCGCTTTACAGCACACAGGGGTCCATGGTCAGCTTGTTGCAGGATAGGTAATTGTGTCAGTGCACACCTTTATGCTTTGCTTGCTTCTCTTATTTATACATGCTATATGTTTTATATACAGATATTCATGTTTTTGTCTGTTAGGCTCATGATACTGAGGAAGCTCCCTTCTTGGAGTGAAATGTCTTGACAATATGAGCCATATCCATTATCATAACTGTAATACTTTATGGACCCATACTGATAATTCAACTGATTTATATTATGAAAAAAGTGCCTATGAGTGGTGATATTTTATGTACTACTTTCATTTATATACTCATCTTGTCTATGTTGCAATGTTATAGATACTGTACACTTTTGCTTATTTCAGAAAAAAACAACAACAATTACTGGTAGATTTAAATCCACCAGAGAAATTGCCTGATTTTTAAGCAGTTCTTAGATATTAGAGATGCACTCTGTGATGGCCTTTTGGAGAGCATGAGTCCATATAGTGAACTACCCAGGGGCTCTCTACTATGTGCCTGTGGCCAACTTGTTTTGTTACTGTGCTAAAGCTTTTTTCTTCCCATTATCGTGAAAAGAAAATCTTGGCAGTAGAGATACAACCACAAGACATTCATATCAGACTGAATTGAACCTTAATGCCTAATGAAAATCCCTCAAAAACATATTATAACATTGCCACATTTTAAAAAATAATCATTGTGTATTAATTGTATACATATTCCAGCAAAGAGAAGATCTCACTGATTTATAGCGTTTGTGAACTTCCTCCTGGGAATATAATGTGCTAAAGAGTGTCACCGCAGCAATATTAGAGGACACTGATAATCCTTGCAGGGTCTGCTGGCATAAAATAGAATTGTGACGCTGTGTTTGCCTTTCACAGTAAAAACCGTGTCCTAGATCCTTAGGCAAAGCCACTATCAGAGGTTCACCCACATAAGAAAGTCCAAACTCATTTTGTCATTTTCTCTTCTGGAAAGTATACATGTTGTGTCAGATGGATAGAAATGTTTGGGGAATTAGTGTGATAGTGAAAACATGACATTTAGGCAATAACAATGAAAAATCATCTCTCTAGTGCATGCCAACTCATACACTCTACGTTATTGTTGCCCAAGGCATGGTCACAGCACTTACACTGAGGCCTCGCCAATTGTAATGCAAGAATCTGTTTTTTTTTTTTATTGTTTATGTGATGCCAATGACAGACATCTCTCAGCATGGAGGTCTTTGTGGAGTACTTGAGCTGTCCTGTAATGAGGCAGTTGTTGCCTACTGGTCTGAAGAACATTCTACCGGATAAAAAAGTAAATGTTCTTCTAGCAAATTAGTAATTCTGGTCTCATATATTCCAGTTGTTTTTTTAAAGTGAAGCAGCTTTTTAATATAAAGATTATAATAGGAAACTTGTAAGGCATGGCCATACCATTTACAGGGCAGGGATTTTTTGGCCATGAGTGGTATGCTTAACTCCCTATTCTAGTATGGCATTTTTTTTGCGGACCCATTGAAATGAATGGTTCCGCATACGGTTCGCAAAACAAAAAACCTATCAGACTCAGAAAGAAAATACGTTCGTGTGCATGAGCCCTTAAGGCTCATGCACACAAACATATTTTCTTTCCATGTCCGTTCCGTTTTTTTTTTTTTTTGTCCTTACCTGCTTATCCAGTTTCCTGTTTTTTCTTCTCTCTGTGTATAAAGCATTCTTGTTGGTCTCTGCTTTGTCTTTCTGCGTGCAGTGTGTGTTTGTCTGAGATGTTCTAGTGGCCGGTAGGATATCTGCTGCATTTTTCATTTTGAAAAAGATTAAGTAATTTCATTTCCATTAGTGGGGGACAGGAATCTCCTGTTACTCTCAAAAAAAGGTTATGCCGCAGCTGAGGTTTATAAGTCACTCAGAGGTACACTTTCACACACCTGTACAAATGCACTAGGCCTGTTGCCCTTTTATATAGGAATAGAAATACTCAGAGATCTCTATATAGTAGGGTGGTACTATTTCATTTATATAAAAGGGTATTGCTGTTCTTGCTAATTCCAAAATAAAGTGACTTATAAATTAACAAAATATTACTTCCAATATTAGTTCCATCACAATTATTTCAACTTTGTTAATTCAAAAAATCCTGCTGTCCTGTCCTGCAGTTTAATTTCCATCCTTTCATGCTCCTTTACTCACTACTCTGCAGCTGTGTTCTCTCCAGTAACTGCAGCTTCAGCAGTTTGGTACCATATGACAGTAAAGCACCTGCATCACCCAGAAGTGCATTGCAGTCAGTTCTTGCAAACCCTTTCTCCTTTGTTCCATTTTTGCATAGAAAATAGTCTTTCACACACAGCCCCAGCAATTCCACTAATAAACAGTACTATGGAATGCTATTTCCACAAAGAGCTATGTATTGCTCTGAATTTAGAAGTAGAAATGAATGAAGGTATCTAGGCTGCTTTACCTGCTTGGCTATGAAATCACTACACCAGTACTGAGGAGAGGAAGCAAAGTGACTAAGCATGTTAGTCTACCACTGAATGCAGAAGGTGGACCAGAATGGTGTCCTGAGAAGAAACAGCAGAGGACGCTACCAGACCGGAGAATGTAATGTATAGAAAAAAACAAACAATATTTTTATAGCATGGATACTGAAATATATATATATATATATTGGAACTTCCCTATTCATTGCATAGTAATACTTTTCTTGGGATAATCCTTTTAATCAACTGCACTTATTGATGCAATTTTAAAGGTGTTGTCCATTTTTTTAAATTCCTTTTTGTAAGTAGAGTTTTTGATTATAAGAAGATTACGCAGTGTCCTGCTGGTGGGATCCCCAGATTAGATTTAGAGGGTACTAATGAATGGAACAAAATTATATTTATTTCATTATACAAGCAAAAATGTCAGAATACCTATAAAATGTTCATCACTGTAAAGAGCATTAATAGCAACTCCCTAATATTTTGCTGTTCGCAGAATAATTTCTGCTGGTCACACAGCCTTCTAATAATAACATGAGGGACTGTAGGGAATTTCTAATTGCTAGTGTTCGTCCCACCAGCAGCCCTGAAGGTATTTTCAGAATACTCTGACTGCCTAAAGTTAAGGTTCATTTATATAGATCCTCTGACTTGTCATTGAGATATAACAAATCTTGTGATTGGCAGGGGTTCCTTATGGTTGATTCAGTAGATATGGCATAACGTGTTGTCACTGAAATACCCCATTTAGGGTGAATATGTGTCCTTGGTGGCCCTAACATTTACTGGGGGACTGGCCCAATGTACACTAACTTGTCCTCAGGCCAGTGGATTTATTACTTATTTCACAAGGGGACTGTAAGCTTCAAGTTATACCTTTCATTCCTCAATATCTTGTAGCAGGTTGTCAACGTTTTTCAGCCAGTAGTGTAAAACATAACACTCATGGAAATATATTTGTCTACTTTCTGATGGCTGAAGTTGAATCCTCATTTGAAAATTCTGTATTTATTTCTAAGCATACTGGATTTGCTGTTCCCATACTCATTACAGTTACAGAGGACTTCGTCTGAATATAATTTCTCTGGTTCTCCAGAAGGAAAATCCTTTGATACACACTTTAATTCAGTCACATGACACTCTGACCTTTTGAAGATAATGTCCCTGTGGAGCTTAGCAATTAAACTGAATGCAATTAGACTTTTTGGTTTAATGTTATATCGCAGCATATTATATTTGCTCTAAATTAAAATACTGTTTCTTTATTAGACTTGTTTAATATAGTGTAACAAGATTTGCCATTCCGTGTCTGAGCTCTTTTTTTTATCTAAAGTTTAGAACTCATTAGACTATGGTTGGTTTTGCTAGCATTTGACTTTTCTCATTAGAAGATTGACATCATTTATTGAAGCATTGAGGAGTCATTAGACATTAGTGAGTGTTCAGGTAATACAAGTTAATGGGGTCCAGAAGTCTGAGAAACAGAGCTCATATAATGTGTATGGTTATATGCATGTGTGATCTAAAGTTATTTGTTAAGCTCAAGCAACTTAGTATATCTTCAATCTTACCAGCAGAGTTAATGGGCCCTTATTGAAAGCAGTTGTGCCACCTTGTCATTTTCAGGTGGCTAGGCTTACAGAAACTGCTAAAAGTTAACTGGCAGTTTAGTTGCTGGGTAGTAGGCTGGCCCCACTCCTAGTTGGGGAGTCTTCTGGTAAACACATCAGAGAGACGACATGTTTGGTGTGTGATGCTGCCATGTAGGCCAAGACAGACACATTGCCCAGGGATACATCATCCCTGTAGATCAAAGCTGCCAGAAAAACAACTTTGCTAAGAACCAACCTCTGAATGAAATAAGTAGTGAATTATTACAGGAGGACCATTTAATAGACATCGTTTGAACAGAGACAGTTAAGGTAACACATGCATATGGCTGTAGACTTTATTTCATGTGGTTGGGGTTATATTGCTTCAGGCGCCTTCCACACTACTGAGACGTAGTGATGAGTGAAGCGAGCTTTGGATAGCTTCGAAGTCAGTACATTTTAATGTTGTATGGGAATTGATCTCTGTACAGCATTAATCTGACGTTTTGAGCAAAGTGACTTTGGATCTACTTCTTATAGAAGAGAGAATTAATTTTACTATATTCAAGTTGACCTGGTCTTTGGTCTCTATATCTGACCTTACCTCCTGCTTTCCTGCACCCCATTATCTATTCATCTAACATCAAGGGCACTCCAGCCAGCACCAGACAGGAAATTTCACAGTCCAGAGTGTGCTCCAATCGGAAGAAGTTTTACACACCTCCAATCACCTTGCCTGGCCTGGGAGAGCACTGGAGCAGGGTTGGCTGCCATGAGGACTACAATCACCCTCATCACCACTTCCTCCACTCCCTTCCTCTGCACCTCCATCCTGCAGGCCAGTACACTGTCTAGGGGCCACTGTCCAGAAAAAAAGATGAAGTGGGGCTAATTTAATGCTTCTTTTGTTTTGCTGCATGATGGAAATCTGCTTTCCATTGGTAAAAATGAATCACTCAAGCCTAGGCGGACCTACAAGAGTCTCAGCGGATCCTCTTTTAGCTTAAGCTGGAGGAGAAGACAGTCAGAGCAATTGCCACATGTACATTTGTCTGTATATGGATATCCAGGCTCCATAGAAAGGTTTCTATGAACATGTTAGACTTTTCTAGACTACAGTGGAGCTCTTTGGGTTCAGAGGTTTCTGTGAAATCAGATTAGTCAAAAATTTCTTCAGTTTCTTTTTCTGGCCTAAACTCCTCACCTTTTAGTGGTTTGTTAGAAAAGTTTGAACAGAACATATAGTTTACTGCTTGGAGGAGTCCTTGCTGCTTCAGGGCGACCTCCTTGTGTCTTTCACAGTAGATTACTGGCCTGTATACATATTTAAGAAGCAATCCATTTCTTATTTCAAAATTGATGTAATCCTATAATTTAACATTGACAATTTGCATTTCTCTTCTGACAGAGTTCAGGGGTAGACTGCCCATTTGACTTTTAAAGTAGTGCCTGAGGGTTCATGGTTGGAGATGGCCCACTACCCTTTGGTCAGTTAGAGTACTAATTAAAGTTCAGGTGATACATGCTCCTCAAATGCACTTTAGTAACCCAAATAAAGTGTATCATGGCTATAATGATTAGGAAGGGATGCATGACTCTTAGTTCACCCTAAGCTTAGCAAAAAAAATCATGATTTTTAGTTGGTGATTAAAGCGGACATTTGTTATCATTTACTACCACATGTTGTATAGAAGAAGAATCTCTATATTGTCTTGCATCCATGTTTCCAACACAACTAAAGAACTTAGTTGCAAATTCGTGTCTATATATTATCATCCAATTTTTTTTACAACTTGGGGGTATACATGGTTGTCTATTTCTTTTTCCCAAAATCATTTGTATAAAGCTAATAATGCAGAAAAAGAAACATAAGTGAAAGGCACAAAGCAAACTGGTAATCTTACCTCGAGGGTATAGCATACATAATACAATATGATTACGTTGTTTGCAATATTCTGCTTACAGTGGGGACAGTATCTCAATATCCTATTACATTTGCATAAGAAGTATATCACTTTGAGAGCTTAGATTCCAAAAAGACATTGCGCCTGTCTTCCACTTCCAAGTGGTTACAGAGATAATGCCATTTAAACATTTGTAAGAATTTGCACAGGATCTAAAAAGCAAATGGTAGTTATTTTAAGTGGCATTATCTCCTGTGCCACATGGCATTTCAAAAATATTATTTTTTCACAATGGCAGAAGGCATGACTTGAAATAAAATTTACTATGGAAATGGTGATATTTAAGAACATAGGAAAACTCTTCCCTTTCTTTTCCCCGATCCACAGAATAATCAACCTATTTAATCAGGATATTACCGTATTTATTTCTTCTTCCTTACTTCTTTGCAAAAGGATTTATAATAATACATTGCATATTTTTTTCTGTTACAGGGGTTGTCGAAAAGTTTCTTATTGATGGCCCATCCTTAGGATAGGACTGACTTCTGATACCTTCAAGAACAACTGTTTGAAGAATATCACTTTAGAATTATCTCCACATTTTCTAGCTTGTAGAGGCGGCGCAGTGTAATTACTCTTACTAAGCCAGAGATGTCACGTTCACATGGTCTAGGCACAGCTCAGTCCCCTTCAAGTGAATGGGGCTCAGCTGCAATATCAAGCGTGGCTGCTATCCAATGGACAGTGCTGTGTTTAGTAAACTGCGAAGAGGCTTTGACGCGCACCAGAGTTGCGCAGTGTACTCAAATAGCTGATAAGTGGGGGTGCTGGGTGTCGGACCACCTCTGATTTGATATTGATGTCCTATCTTGAGGAGTGGATAGAGGAAATGAATCCACAGCACTCAGTATTTCCAAGTGATATTGTGGTTTATTGACGGGCAACAAGCATAGCGACATTTCGACCTGTGGTCTTTATCAAGCTTGATAAAGACCACAGGTCGAAACGTGGCTATGCTTGTTGCCCTTCAACAAACCACAAGATCATTTGGAAATACTGAGTGCTGTGGATTCACTTCATCTACTTTCTGACTGGGACCACCTTGCCTTGGTCTCCATCCACGTGCACCACCTATCCTATGGACCCTCACCAAGTACCTAGTGGAATAATAGGAAATGAACTTTTGCCCAAGCTGGCTTTGGAGTGCTGCTTAAATTATGTTACACTATCTTGAGGAGTGGTCATCAATATCAGAATCTTGGAAAAACTTTTTTAACGGGAGTCTGTCATCTCATTTTCACCAATATAACTAAGAGCACAGCCCCATAGAAGATTGCATACACGTCCCAAACATAATGGTACATACTCAGATTGGGTCACTGTCACTAGTGGGGTACCACAGGGGTCAGTATTGGGCCCTGTTCTCTTCAATATATTTATTAATGATCTTGTAGAAGGCTTGCACAGTAAAATATCAATTTTTGCAGATGACACTAAACTGTGTAAAGTAATTAACACAGAAGAGGACAGTACACTGTTACAGATGGATCTGGATAGACTGGAGGCTTGGGCAGAGAAGTGTCAGATGAGGTTTAACACTGACAAATGTAAGGTTATGCATATGGGAAGGAATAATGCAAGTCACCAGTACATACTAAATGGTAAAATATTGGGTAACTCTGACATGGAAAAGGACCTAGGAATTTTAGTGAACAGCAAACTAAGCTGCAGAAACCAGTGTCAGACAGCTGCTGCCAAGGCCAATAAGATAATGGGTTGCATCAAAAGAGGCATAGATGCCCGTGATGAGAACATAGTCCTGCCACTTTACAAATCACTAGTCAGACCACACATGGAGTACTGTGTACAGTTCTGGGCTCCTGTGAACAAGGCAGACATAGCAGAGCTGGAGAGGGTTCAGAGGAGGGCAACTAAAGTAATAACTGGAATGAGTGGACTACAGTACCCAGAAAGATTATCAAAATTAGGGTTATTCACTTTAGAAAAATGACAACTGAGGGGAAATCTAATAACCATGTATAAATATATCAGAGGTCAGTACAGAGATCTCTCCTATGATCTATTTATCCCCAGGACTGTGACTGTGACGAGGGGACATCCTCTGCGTCTGGAGGAAAGAAGGTTTGATCACAAACATAGAAGAGGATTCTTTACGGTAAGAGCAGTGAGACTATGGAACTCTCTGCCTGAGGAGGTGGTGATGGTAAGTTCACTAAAAGAGTTCAAGAGAGGCCTGGATGTATTTTTGGAGGGTAATAATATTATAGGTTATAGTTACTAGAGAGGGGTCGTTGATCCAGGGAGTAATTCTGATTGCCTGATTGGAGTCGGGAAGGAATTTTTTTCCCCTAAAGTGGGGAAAATCGGCTTCTACCTCACAGGGGTTTTTTGCCTTCCTCTGGATCAACTTATAGGAAAACAGGCTGAACTGAATGGACAGATGTCTTTTTTCGGCCTTATAAACTATGTTACTATGTTACCTGTGTTCACTTTGTGTCTGTATTACATGTCCAGGAAAAGCACTTTTATTCTGCAGAAAAACAGCTCCCAAGTGCCAGCTCTGCTGCTGCAAGTGCCTAAAGCAAACCAGATTGAAGAGGGAAGGCCGGCTTTAGCTGCTCATATCTTGGGATTGGTAGCAGATAGAAAAATGATTCTGACCTTCTTTGAAAGCTGGCATTCCAAAATGGCAAAATTACATCATAAGATATAGCTGTTAGAAATCGAGAGGAAGTTGTTTTTACTTTCACTTTCAACTGGGCACTTGGGAGCTGTTTTCCAGCAGAATAAAAGTGCTTTTCCTTGACATGTAAATACAGACACACAGTGCACACAGGTATGTCTGGGATGTGTGTGCAATCTTCTGTGGGGCAGTGGTGTTAGTTACATAGGTGAAAATGAGGTGAGAGACTCCCTTTAAGTTTTCTCCAGCAATAAAGGCAATAAATAATCAAAATTTGCAGGTTTCCTCTGGACTGATAGATGTAGATGCATGGATCAAAGCAGTAAAGTTAAATCTTTTATTGGTTACGACTAGAGATGAGCGAACATGCTCGTCCGAGCATTAGGGTATTCGCATATGCTCGCTACTCGGGCGAGCATATTGCGATCCTCAAGGAAATGGCAACTTCCTCTTCCTGCATGTTAGGCGCTTTTTTTCAGCCAATGAACACGCAGGAGAGTCTTTGGTACCTCCTAGCATCATGTGGGGCCCCTACAAGTCGATAACAGGGATTTGCTGGCCAGATCAGATGACCAGGGAATATAAGAATCTGGTCCCGCGCTGCTCGCGTCATACGCCGTCTGCATGAGATTAGGGATAGAGCTGCTGTCTGTCAGGGAGAGTGTTAGGGCCTGAATTTAGATGTTGGTTAGGCAGGAATCACCCAAAAGAACCCAACAGCCCTTCTAAGGGCTACAAGCACCTTTTTTTTGTTGGTCTCCTCCAGGCTGCTGGCTGGGACTTGTAGTGCAGCTACCGCCATCTTGGCTGCACGCTGTTAGGGCCTCAATTTAGATGTTGGTTAGGCAGGAATCATCCCCAAAGAACCCAACAACCCTTCTAAGGGCTACAAGCACGTTTTTTTGGGGGGGGTCTGCTGCTGGCTGGGACTTGTAGTGCAGCTACCGCCATCTTGGCTGCACGCTGTGCACTGGTGGTAGGAGGGACAGCACGTGGTCCACACAGACCCAAAAGAAATTGCCCAAAGCCCTCTCAGTACTCATTTTTGCTGCTGCTGCTGCACCTTGGCTTGCTGGGATCTGTAGTGCAGTCTAGTGAATACGTTTTTCTCTCAGTGATATACACTACAGTCCAGTGAACAATTATGTAGTGTACTGTACATTAGCGTCAGTCTAGGGAATACGTTTATTTTCTCAGTTATATATTATACAGTGCAGCGACAAATTGAGTGCTTTGCGGTACTAAAGCCGCCGTCTAAACACTACGTTTTTTTCTCTCAGTTATATATTATACAGTGCAGTGACAAATTGAGTGGTTTGCGTTACAAAACCGCCGTCTAAACACTACGTTTATTCTCTCAGTTTTCAAATTATACAGTGCAGCGACAAATTCAGTGATTTGCGGGCCTAAAGCCTACATCTAAACACTACGTCTTTTCTCTCAGTTTTCAAATTATACAGTGCAGCGACAAATTGAGTGGTTTGCGGGACAAAACCGCCGTCTAAACACTACGTTTATTCTCTCAGTTTTCAAATTATACAGTGCAGCGACAAATTCAGTGATTTGCGGGCCTAAAGCCTACATCTAAACACTACGTCTTTTCTCTCAGTTTTCAAATTATACAGTGCAGCGACAAATTGAGTGGTTTGCGGGACAAAAACGCCGTCTAAACACTACGTTTATTCTCTCAGTTTTCAAATTATACAGTGCAGCGACAAATTGAGTGGTTTGCGGAACAAAACCGCCGTCTAAACACTACGTCTATTCTCTCAGTTTTCAAATTATACAGTGCAGCGACAAAATGAGTGGTTTGCAGGACAAAAACCGCCGTCTAAACACTACGTTTATTCTCTCAGTTTTCAAATTATACAGTGCAGCGACAAATTCAGTGATTTGCGGGCCTAAAGCCTACATCTAAACACTACGTCTTTTCTCTCAGTTTTCAAATTATACAGTGCAGCGACAAATTGAGTGGTTTGCGGGACAAAAACCGCCGTCTAAACACTACGTTTATTCTCTCAGTTTTCAAATTATACAGTGCAGCGACAAATTCAGTGATTTGTGGGCCTAAAGCCTACATCTAAACACTACGTCTTTTCTCTCAGTTTTCAAATTATACAGTGCAGTGACAAATTGAGTGGTTTGTGGGACAAAAACCGCCATCTAAACACTACGTTTATTCTCTCAGTTTTAAAATTATACAGTGCAGCGAAAAATTCAGTGATTTGCGGGCCTAAAGCCTACATCTAAACACTACGTCTTTTCTCTCACTTTTCAAATTATACAGTGCAGTGACAAATTGAGTGGTTTGCGGGACAAAAACCTCCGTCTAAACAATACGTTTATTCTCTCAGTTTTCAAATTATACAGTGCAGCGACAAATTGAGTGGTTTGCGGGACAAAAACCGCCGTCTAAACACTACGTTTATTCTCTCAGTTTTCAAATTATACAGTGCAGCGACAAATTCAGTGATTTTTGCGGGCCTAAAGCCTACATCTAAACACTACGTCTTTTCTCTCAGTTTTCAAATTATACAGTGCAGCGACAAATTGAGTGGTTTGCGGGACAAAAACCGTCGTCTAAACACTACGTTTATTCTCTCAGTTTTCAAATTATACAGTGCAGCGACAAATTCAGTGATTTGTGGGCCTAAAGCCTACATCTAAACACTACGTCTTTTCTCTCAGTTTTCAAATTATACAGTGCAGCGACAAATTGAGTGGTTTGCGGGACAAAAACCGCCGTCTAAACACTACGTTTATTCTCTCAGTTTTCAAATTATACAGTGCAGCGACAAATTGAGTGGTTTGCGGGACAAAAACCGCCGTCTAAACACTACGTTTATTCTCTCAGTTTTCAAATTATACAGTGCAGCGACAAATTGAGTGGTTTGCGGGCCTAAAGCCTACATCTAAACACTACGTCTTTTCTCTCAGTTTTCAAATTATACAGTGCAGCGACAAATTGAGTGGTTTGCGGGACAAAAACCGTCGTCTAAACACTACGTTTATTCTCTCAGTTTTCAAATTATACAGTGCAGCGACAAATTCAGTGATTTGTGGGCCTAAAGCCTACATCTAAACACTACGTCTTTTCTCTCAGTTTTCAAATTATACAGTGCAGCGACAAATTGAGTGGTTTGCGGACAAAAACCGTCGTCTAAACACTACGTCTATTCTCTCAGTTTTCAAATTATACAGTGCAGCGACAAATTGAGTGGTTTGTGGGACAAAAACCGCCGTCTAAACACTACGTTTATTCTCTCAGTTTTCAAATTATACAGTGCAGCGACAAATTCAGTGATTTGCGGGCCTAAAGCCTACATCTAAACACTACGTCTTTTCTCTCAGTTTTCAAATTATACAGTGCAGTGACAAATTGAGTGGTTTGCGGGACAAAAACCTCCGTCTAAACAATACGTTTATTCTCTCAGTTTTCAAATTATACAGTGCAGCGACAAATTGAGTGGTTTGCGGGACAAAAACCGCCGTCTAAACACTACGTTTATTCTCTCAGTTTTCAAATTATACAGTGCAGCGACAAATTCAGTGATTTGCGGGCCTAAAGCCTACATCTAAACACTACGTCTTTTCTCTCAGTTTTAAAATTATACAGTGCAGCGACAAATTGAGTGTTTTGCGGGACAAAAATCGCCGTCTAAACACTACGTTTATTCTCTCAGTTTTCAAATTATACAGTGCAGCGAAAAATTCAGTGATTTGCGGGCCTAAAGCCTACATCTAAACACTACGTCTTTTCTCTCAGTTTTCAAATTATACAGTGCAGCGACAAATTGAGTGGTTTGCGGGACAAAAACCTCCGTCTAAACAATACGTTTATTCTCTCAGTTTTCAAATTATACAGTGCAGCGACAAATTGAGTGGTTTGCGGGACAAAAACCGCCGTCTAAACACTACGTTTATTCTCTCAGTTTTCAAATTATACAGTGCAGCGACAAATTCAGTGATTTGCGGGCCTAAAGCCTACATCTAAACACTACGTCTTTTCTCTCAGTTTTCAAATTATACAGTGCAGCGACAAATTGAGTGGTTTGCGGGACAAAAACCGTCGTCTAAACACTACGTTTATTCTCTCAGTTTTCAAATTATACAGTGCAGCGACAAATTCAGTGATTTGTGGACCTAAAGCCTACATCTAAACACTACGTCTTTTCTCTCAGTTTTCAAATTATACAGTGCAGCGACAAATTGAGTGGTTTGCGGGACAAAAAACGCCGTCTAAACACTACGTTTTTTTATCTCAGTTATATATTATACAGTGCAGTGACAAATTGAGTGGTTTGCGTTACAAAACCGCCGTCTAAACACTACGTTTATTCTCTCAGTTTTCAAATTATACAGTGCAGCGACAAATTCAGTGATTTGCGGGCCTAAAGCCTACATCTAAACACTACGTCTTTTCTCTCAGTTTTCAAATTATACAGTGCAGCGACAAATTGAGTGGTTTGCGGGACAAAAACCGCCGTCTAAACACTACGTTTATTCTCTCAGTTTTCAAATTATACAGTGCAGCGACAAATTCAGTGATTTGCGGGCCTAAAGCCTACATCTAAACACTACGTCTTTTCTCTCAGTTTTCAAATTATACAGTGCAGCGACAAATTGAGTGGTTTGCGGGACAAAAAACGCCGTCTAAACACTACGTTTATTCTCTCAGTTTTCAAATTATACAGTGCAGCGACAAATTGAGTGGTTTGCGGAACAAAACCGCCGTCTAAACACTACGTCTATTCTCTCAGTTTTCAAATATATACAGTGCAGCGACAAAATGAGTGGTTTGCAGGACAAAAACCGCCGTCTAAACACTACGTTTATTCTCTCAGTTTTCAAATTATACAGTGCAGCGACAAATTCAGTGATTTGCGGGCCTAAAGCCTACATCTAAACACTACGTCTTTTCTCTCAGTTTTCAAATTATACAGTGCAGCGACAAATTGAGTGGTTTGCGGGACAAAAACCGCCGTCTAAACACTACGTTTATTCTCTCAGTTTTCAAATTATACAGTGCAGCGACAAATTCAGTGATTTGTGGGCCTAAAGCCTACATCTAAACACTACGTCTTTTCTCTCAGTTTTCAAATTATACAGTGCAGTGACAAATTGAGTGGTTTGTGGGACAAAAACCGCCATCTAAACACTACGTTTATTCTCTCAGTTTTAAAATTATACAGTGCAGCGAAAAATTCAGTGATTTGCGGGCCTAAAGCCTACATCTAAACACTACGTCTTTTCTCTCACTTTCAAATTATACAGTGCAGTGACAAATTGAGTGGTTTGGCGGGACAAAAACCTCCGTCTAAACAATACGTTTATTCTCTCAGTTTTCAATTATACAGTGCAGCGACAAATTGAGTGGTTTGCGGGACAAAAACCGCCGTCTAAACACTACGTTTATTTCTCTCAGTTTTTCAAAAATATACAGTGCAGCGACAAATTCAGTGATTTTTGCGGGCCTAAAGCTACATCTAAACACTACGTCTTTTCTCTCAGTTTTCAAATTATACATGCAGCGACAAATTGAGTGGTT
>ONZH01011987.1:0-37358 GCA_900303285.1 Rhinella marina
GTGCGATTGTAGACTGCCAGATGTCATCTTCCACCAGAACTGGTAGTCAGGTCTCTCAGATTCCTCAAGTCTACAATGCGGAGTGGACGTGGATTTCTGATAATCTGCCAGGTGTTGAGCAACTTTGAGGAGTCCAACACTGATGGTCAGCGGCGATGCCGCCATTATCAGCCTCACCATCTCGCTGCTTTGCCTGTTGAAAAAATCACTGCTCAGCATCAAGTCGGATGCTTTGCGCTTGTCACAAGAGACGGTGGAGGAAGATACGTCACTTGATAGCCAGAGCACCCTCCGGTCTGTTTCTCAGCGCGTATCGGAGGAGGGGGATGAGGATGAGGAGGAAGAGGAGGAGAATGTTGGCGAGACAGTAGAGGGTACCAGTGCTCAGTCCTTAACTCTTGAGCGTGTATGGGCTGAAGAGGAGGACTTGGAGGAGGAGGAGGAGGAGGAAATGGAGAGTCAGGCCAGTGAGGAGAGGGAATTCTTGCGTGTTGGGACTCAGGCGCACATGGCAGACTTCATGTTAGGCTGCCTATCCCGTGACCCTCGCGTTAGAAGAATTTTTTCAAACACTGATTACTGGGTGTTCACTCTCCTGGACCCACGGTACAAGCAGAACTTTTCCACTCTCATCCCTGCAGAGGAAAGGAGTATGAGAGTGAATAGGTATCAACAGGCCCTGGTGCACAAGCTGAAACAATTCTTCCCATCTGACGCCGCTAGCGGCAGAGGGCATGGTTCTGTGGGCCAAGTAGCGAGCAGGCAGCTTGTCCAGAGGAGGCGAGCAGGCAGCTTGTCCAGCACTGGCAGGGGAACGCTCTCCAAGGCCTTTGCCAGTTTTATGTCACCCCAGCAAGACACTGTCACCTGTCCCCAGTCTAGGCAGAGTAGGGGGGAGCTGTACAGAAAGATGGTGAGGGAGTACCTAGCTGACCATACCAACGTCCGGACCGATCACTCTGCTCCATACAACTACTGGGTTTCAAAGCTGGACACGTGGTCTGAACTGGCGCTGTAAGCCTTGGAGGTGCTGGCCTGCCCTGCCGCTAGCGTTCTGTCAGAGCGGGTATTCAGTGCAGCTGGTGGCGTCATCACTGATAAGCGTACACGCCTGTCAACTGACAGCGCTGACAGGCTGACGCTTATTAAAATGAACAAAGCCTGGATTTCACCGGAATTCAAATCTCCTCCGGGGGAAAGCAGCTAAAGATTTAAATAACTTATGTATCCGATTCCTCCTCTCTACTCCTCCTCCTACTCCTCCTCCTCCTCCATATCGTCTTTGCCTAATGCTGACCCAAAAACGCCATTTTTTAGAGGTCCAACTGGCACTCTTTTAGCACAATTTTTCAGGAGAGCCCCCTACAGGCCCTCTCTTCAAACAATTTTTCAGGAGGGACCCCCTACTGGCCCTCTATTCAAACAATTTTTCCAGAGGTCCACCTACAGGCCCTCTCTTCAAACAATTTTTCAGGAGGGCCCCCCTACAGGCCCTCTATTCCAACAATTTTTCCAGAGGTCCACCTTCAGGCCCTCTATTCCAACAATTTTTCCAGAGGTCCACCTACAGGCCCTCTATTCCAACAATTTTTCCAGAGGTCACCTACAGGCCCTCTATTCCAACATTTTTCCAGAGGTCCACCTACAGGCCCTCTCTTCAAACAATTTTTCAGGAGGGCCCCCCTACAGGCCCTCTATTCAAACAATTTTTCCAGAGGTCCACCTACAGGCCCTCTATTCAACAATTTTTCCAGAGGTCCACCTACAGGCCCTCTATTCCAACAATTTTTCCAGAGGTCCACCTACAGGCCCTCTATTCCAACAATTTTTCCAGAGGTCCACCTACAGGCCCTCTCTTCAAACAATTTTTCGGGAGGTCCACCTACAGGCCCTCTCTCCAATTCCAGTTCAAAGTTTTATTTGCGCATACTGCATGCATTTTTATTTTTGGGATAGGTGTGAAAAATAATATTACTTGCGAATCTATATTGCCAAACATTGGATACGGTAGCAAGTAGAAGACCAAACACATGCTGCTCACAGGGTTCCGCAAATTCCTGGTCCACCCGCAAATTCCTTGTCCACAATGTCATGGAGGACGAGGTTCTGTGGATGAGCAACAAGTCCTTCTGTACTGAAATCGCTGACAAAGTCTCCATCTAAGAAGCTACAGACCATTGTGGAGAGAGCGGCACAGCTCGCCATCAAAGTGAGGAACCCCAACGCCAGACTGCGCAGAGAAGACAACGAATAAATATCTCTGTGGTTATTTTTGCTAAATAAAAGTTAAATAAACCCCCCCAAAAAATTAATCTGTTAATGTGCCTGATCCACCCAAGTTGAATCTGTCCCATCATGAGAAAGTCCCCCCCAAGGAGTCCCCTCTGTAACTTGCTTCCCATACAACTACCTCACCCCCCCGACACCTGTGTCTCGCCATTGTCCACCACCTCCTCAGACAACACTGGTAAATCCACACTGTCAGCACACGGAAACAGCAAAAGGTCTTGCGAATTGGGGCAGAGAATGTTCTGGGCTAGCACATCAGAGAAGGGGTGACTATGGGGTTCCAGGGAGTACGTGACCACATGCAATCTCCATCTAAAAAGTCATGCCACACTTGATCAATCTCATAATTTACGACTGTACCGGTTGATGCTAAATTTTTAAGTTGGGGTCCTGCGTCGTCATTCTAAATACATCCGGCTGTTGTCACCAACACACACGCTAGCCCAGGGGGCACTCCTCTGGTTCTTCCACCGAAACCTCCTTGCCCCACCCTGCCCCCCCACCTACAGGCCCACTCTCCAAACAATTGACGTCTTTTTTCCTATCTTTCTCTCTCTCCAAACTATTTTTCCGGATAGCTGCCATATACGGTATTAAACTGAGAAGAATACAGAGAACACATGCTACACTTGATCTAGTTCATAATGTACGACTGTGCCGCTTGATGCAACAGTTTTCAAAAATCCATTCTGGCTGTTGTCACCACCACACACGCTAGCCCAGGGGGCACTCCTCTGGCTCTTCCACCGAAACCTCCTTCCCCCAGCCTGCCCCCCCCACCTACAGGCCCACTCTACAAACAATTTAGCCGGATAGGGGACGTATCAGAAGTTTCACTCATGTTAGTTTTTGTTCTTCTTTTATCTGCCTCCTGACCTGTGATAGGCAGAGCATGGACACGTCCTCTTAGCTGCAGTGGGAAAGACACTCCCCTGGCCAGAGCAAGCTCTTTTTCCCTTTTCCGTGTTCGAAATATCCATTAAATATAGGGTCCCAAGATAGGGGACGTATACGGTATTAAACTGAGAAGAATCAATACTGCACCGGCTGATGCTAGAGCATTTCCAAATGCATTCCGGCTGTTGTCACCACCACACACGCTAGCCCAGGGGGCACTCCTCTGGCTCTTCCACCGAAACCTCCTTGCCCCCCACCTACAGGCCCTCTCTCCAAACAATTTACCCCTGGTAGGGGGACGTATTAGATATTGTACTGATTCTGCATTGCCTCCTGCGATAGACGGGAATGGAACCCAGATCAACTGCTTGGGAAGTAGCTATGCTCACCACTATACCAGCAGCAGGCACAGCAACTGATAAGAACAGATACTAAACTTGATGTCAGCTGCAGTGCCAGCATGAGCAGTGGTGTCACCTGCAGGCGGTGATGGACCTTCGTTGCACCTAGTTGGGTGCTTCCCTAACATGTGATGGGTATTTGCCTCGCCTTTCTTGGTCTGGGTGAGCACAATTGCCATGAGGGTAACCACCAGGCTGTTGCCTGAGGATTTGGGGTAATGGTGGGATTAAGCAGCCTCAGAGGCATCCATGCATGCTGCCCCTGCTGTTTCCTGTCCATTTCCGTGGTGTTTCCATCATTTTCTGAGGTTTCCAGGTTTTCAGGCAAACTTCCCTGTGAAGAGCTTTGGTCCCCCGCAAAAATGCTCGAGTCTCCCATTGACTTCAATGGGGTTCGTTACTCGAAACGAGCACCCGAGTATCGGGAAAAATTTGTCTCGAATAACGAGCACCCGAGCATTTTAGTACTCGCTCATCTCTAGTCTTGATATATTTTAGATTTAGTGGCCATGTGAAAACTGAATGGTTTTATGTTTTTTTTAAATAGTGACATGGAAAGTTAAAAAAAATAAATTTAAAAAATCCTTAGAAAATATGTTTAACATAAAAACTTGATTTGAAAAATAGGTAATTTTCTAATGACACATTCCTTTGAATGTCTCAGATAACATTAGTGAATTGTTATTCTTTCACCTATGCAATGAAGGAATCCTGAAACCATTGCCTGATGGGGTTGCTTTAAGTCCAGAGTAAGGGCAGCACACAATATCTCACTACATCATTGTTGTTGTCTATGGAATTATCTCCATTGGGAAGTCCTCAAATTGTTGCCTTTACAAATATAGTGCCTTTTCAACCTTTTGCCACATTTCAGGCTTCAAACAAAAAGATATAACATTTTAAATTTTTGGTGAAGAGTCAACAACAATTGTGGGTCACAATTGTGAAGTGAAACGAAATTTATTGGATTATTTAAACTTTTTTTGTAATAATAAAACTGAAAAGTGGGGCGTGCAAAATTATTCAGCCCCCTTGCATTAATACTTTGTTGCGCCACCTTTTGCTGCGATTACAGCTGCAAGTCGCTTGGGTTATGTCTCTATCAGTTTTGCACATCTAGAGACTGAAATTCTTGCCCATTCTTCCTTGCAAAACAGCTCGAGCTCTTTGAGGTTGGATGGAGAGCATTTGTGAACAGCAGTTTTCAGCTCTTTCCACATATTCTTAATTGGATTCAGGTCTGGACTTTGACTTGGCCATTCTAAGACCTGGATACGTTTATTTTTGAACCATTCCATTGTAGATTTTGCTTTATGTTTGGGATCATTGTCTTGTTGGAAGATAAATCTCCGTCCTAGTCTCAGGTCTTTTGCAGACTCCAACAGGTTTTCATCCAGAATGGTCCTGTATTTGGCTCCATCCATCTTCCCATCAATTTTAACCATCTTCCTTGTCCCTGCTGATGAAAAGCAGGCCCAAACCATGATGCTGCCACCACCATGTTTGACAGTGGGGATGGTGTGTTCAGGGTGATGAGCTGTGTTGCTTTTACGCCAAACATATCGTTTTACATTGTTTCCAAAATGTTCGATTTTGGTTTCATCTGACCAGAGCACCTTTTTCCATGTTTGGTGTGTCTCCCAGGTGGCTTGTGGCAAACTGTAAACAAGACTTTTTATGGATATCTTTGAGAAATGGCTTCCTTCTAGCCACTCTTCCATTAAGGCCAGATTTGTGAAGTGTTCGACTGATTGTTGTCCTATGGACAGACTCTCCCACCTCAGCTGTAGATCTCTGCAGTTCATCCAGAGTGATCATGGGCCTCTTGTCTGCATCTCTGATCAGTCTTCTCCGTGTTTGAGATGAAAGTTTAGAGGTACGGCCTGGTCTTGGTAGATTTGCAGTGGTCTGATACTCCTTCCATTTCAATATGATCGCTTACATAGAGCTCCTTGGGATGTTTAAAGCTTGGGAAATCTTTTGGTATCCAAATCCGGCTTTAAACTTCTCCACAACAGTATCACGGACCTGCCTGGTGTGTTCCTTGGTCTTCATGATGCTCTCTGTGCTTTAAACAGAACCCTGAGACTATCACAGAGCAGGTGCATTTATACGGAGACTTGATTACACACAGGTGAATTCTATTTCTCTTCATCAGTCATTTAGGACAACATTGGATCATTCAGAGATCCTTAATGAACTTCTGAAGTGAGTTTTCTGAACTGAAAGTAAATGGGCCGAATAATTTTGCACACCCAACTTTTCAGTTTTATTATTACAAAAAAGTTTAAATGATCCAATAAATTTCGTTCCACTTCACAATTGTGACCCACTTGTTGTTGATTCTTCACCAAAAATTTAAAATGTTATATCTTTTTGTTTGAAGCCTGAAATGTGGCAAAAGGTTGAAAAGTTCCAGGGGGCCGAATACTTTTGCAAGGCACTGTATATTCATGCTGTGTCCAGTCAAGCACCTTAAAATACCTTTAATATCAAGGAAGCAGTCAAGAAAGACGTGTAGAAACATATAAAAGGTTCTAATAGTGTTTGTCTGTACAATAGAGACATAGACAATATGAATCATCCGTGATACTGACACCAGTGTGCTTAAATGTCCATCAAAAACAATGCCTGAGTGACTTTGTGGTCAGGACGGTTGAGTCACTTGTCTGAATGAGTTTCTTTAGCTGTTCAAGGAAAGATGGATGGATGCTTATTAATAAACTATAGATGACAGACTTCTACACCAAAAATGTTTTCTTTGAAGGGATTAAAATGTTTAATTATTTTCCAAATACACGCATGAGCAAGATTGATTACAATGGTAATTTTTCATATCACTAAAGTAACGGCTTGCATTCAAGTCAGTTTGTCAATGTACGTTAATATTTCTAATGCATGCAAAATACCGTACATAAAATTGTCTGCATGTTTTTTTTCTTTGTGCAGTCTTTTAATTTGAATGCATATCATAGCCAGTCTTCAACTCCACGGGTAATAAAGTACTAAAATGTCCTCTTTGACTTGTAAACCTTATTTAGTAACATAAAGACGTCTCTTCCACTTTCACAATCGAACAAGCACTTGATTCCAGGTGTTTTCTACAGGAATATTATAAGATTGCAAATTTACTATGGGGACTATAGAGGTCATTTATCAAACTGCTGTAAATTAGAACTGGCTTAGTTGCCCATAGCAACCAATCAATCAGATTCCACCTTCCATTTTCAGTCAGAAATGAAAGGTGGAATCTGATTGGTTGCTATGGGCAACTAAGCCAGTTCTACTTTTCACCAGTTTGATAAATGACTATATATAAATATATATATATATATATATATATATATATATATATTAGTAAGATAGTAACATAGTAACATAGTAACATAGTTTGTAAGGCCGAAAAAAGACATCTGTCCATCCAGTTCAGCCTGTTTTCCTACAAGTTGATCCAGGGGAAGGCAGATAGGTAGGCTTTTGCAAGAATGATCTCCAGAAGGAAACTCTGGGAGCCACAGCATAGATCAGTGATTAATACAAGCAAAACATCTATTTTATTGGCCAGCTTGTTGATAATACATCCAGTGTAGTGTATGTTATGTTTCCTTGTTGCTGCATTTCACTATATTTGTTCCCCTTATACAGGGCCTTTGTTTTACTTCTCACACTAGTGAAGTCCAGTTGCAAAGGGACTTGTCCTTCCACTTCTCTATATCTTCCACAAGTCCATGTTCAAAATATGCTATGAATAAGGCTAGGGCTACAGTGTGACTTTTTGTAGCAAGACTGACTGATTTTGACTATTAAAATGCCAGTACTATTAAAAAATAAAAATATTTTTCCCATACAGCAAACGACAAAACAGAAAACAGAAAGTCAAAATGGTCGATTCACCGTTTTTGATCACTTCACCTCTCACAAAAAATTAAATAAAAAGTGATCAAAAAGTCTTACACACCCCATAGTATCAATGAAAAGATCACAGTACAGATACACAGATCAGACACAGTACAGACACAGTACAGATCACCCCACAAAAAATTAACCTTACACATCTCCATATGCATAACTACAGAAAAGTTATAGGGGTCAGAATTTTTATTTTTCAGTATTAAATTGTACTCACATGGAGAATCAGTAACAGGTGAGTTTTACCGTATAGGGAATGCCGTAAAAACAAAACTCATACACAAAAAAAAAATTTGCTTTTTTTTTCCAATTTCATCCCATTTGGAATTTTTTTCCAGCTCCCTACTACATAATATAAATTATTAAATGGTGGAATTAGAAAGTGCAACTTGTCCATCAATAAACAAGCTCCCATATGGCTATGTAAACAGAAAAATAAAAAAGTTTTTACCCCAGAAAGGCAGGGAGTGAAAAATAAAAATGAGAAAAATGAAAAAATATTTACAAACTGCACATTCAGCTCTGTCTCGATATTTCTGGACCTGTTAATTTTTTTGCCGTGCTAGTGACAATTTAAGTAAATGAGTATGAGATGATTCAGCAGACACTTCTGTCTGGGTCAAGTGTTAATCTTACCTATTTCATTGTATAACAATGTTCTGTTTCTAGGCAGAAATAATTAGTGTTCTGTTAATGTCTCTGACTGAATTATTAATTAGCATTAAAGAGGTTATCTAAGTGTTTAATGCTGATGAGTCATCAAGACAGGTAAATACTATCTGATCTGTGGGAATTTGACTCCTGGAACCTTTGTTAGGCTACTTTCACACTAGCGTTTTTAAATTCCAGTATTGAGTTCCGTCATAGGGGCTCAATACCGGAAAAAAACGCTTCAGTTTTGTCCCCATTCATTGTCAATGGGGACAAAACTGAACTGAAGACAACGGAATGCTCCTGAAAGCATTCCGTTCCGTCTTCAGACCGGAGAACAAACCGCAGCATGCTGCGGTTTTCTCTCCGGTCCAGGAATCCTCACCGACACGGATCCGGAATCACGCCCAATGCAAGTCAATGGGGACGGATCCGTTTGGTGTGACCAACATGGTAAACGGATCCGCCCTCCATTGACTTTCAATAGAGTTCAGGACGGATCCGTCACCACATACATACATACATACACACACATACACATACACACAAACACATACATACATACATACTCCAGGCAGGCAGGCCACACGTCTTCATGCCCAGGAGGCGCGCCGCTATGACGATTCCCTACAGCGCCCAGCAGAGGGCGCTGTGGGGAATCGTCATAGCTGCGCACCTCCTGGGCATGAAGACGTGCAGCCTGCCTGCCTGCCTGGAGTATGTAAGTATGTATGTGTTTGTGTATATGTGTGTGTATGTCTGTATATGGTACTGTGTGACATGAGTGGGGCCGGAACGCAGTTCCAGCCCCACACATGTCCCTGCGTCAGTCCGGATCCGACGGCACCCTTCACCTGCCGGATCCGGACTGCCACTAGTGTGAAAGAGGCCTTAATCAGCTGTTTGAGGAGAATGCAGTGGTCCAGTAAGCCTTGACACCTCTTCCTAGGCTTGTGATGCACATTCATCAGTTTTATGGCCTAGACATAGCTCAGTCCCATGAATGGGGCTGAGCTGCTATACCAAGCACAGTTGCTATCCAATTGACAATGGTGTGCTTGGTAAGCTGCTAGGAGGCCATCGTGCTCCCCAGTCTGGCCCTCACTAATCAGATACTGATGAGTTGTCCTGAGAAAAGGTCATCAGTATTACATTTTTACACCACTCAGTCCATTTTTGAAAAGTGGGTGGGTAAGTGGGCACTGTTAGCTATTTTAATGAGTTGAACTCTAGATTTATTAAGTGAAACTTTAAAAAAAAAAAAACCCAGAGCCCAGAATTGTACAAAGTACTTCATTGTGGTCTGACTAGTGATTTGTAAAGTGGCAGGACTATGTTCTCATCACGAGTATCTATGTCCCTTTTGATGCAACCCATTATCTTATTGGCCTTGGCAGCAGCTGCCTGACACTGGTTTCTACAGCTTAGTTTGCTGTTCACTAAAATTCCTAGGTCCTGTTCCATGTCAGTTTTACCCAGTGTTTTACCATTTAGTATGTACTAGTGACTTGCATTATTCCTTCCCATGTGCATAACCTTACATTTGTCAGTGTTAAAACTCATCTGCCACTTCTCTGCCCAAGCCTCCAGTCTATCCAGATCCATCCGTAGCTGTGTACTGTCCTCTTCTGTGTTAATTACTTTACACATTTTAGTGTCATCTACAATAATTGATATTTTACTGTGCAAACCTTCTACAAGATAATAAATAAATATATTGAAGAGAATAGGGTCCAATACTGAGCCCTGTGGTACCCCACTAGTGACAGTGACCCAATATGAGTGTGTACCGTTAATAACCACTCTCTCTTTTCTATCACTGAGCCAGTTACTTACCCACATACAGACATTTTCTCCCAGTCCAGACATTCTCATTTAATATTCTAACAGTATCAAATGCTTTGGCAAAGTCAAGATATATGACATCCATTGACTCACATTGGTCCAATCTAGAACTTACCTCCTCAAAGAAACTGATTAGATTAATTTGGTAGGACTGATTGCTCATTAATCTGTGCTGATATAGCATTATACACTTATATTCATTGAGGTACTCCACGATAACATCTCTTGAAAAAATCAAACCCACAACTGATTTATATTTTCGTTCGTCCGAACGTTCGTTCGGACGAGCGAACAGAACCGTAACGAACTAGATTCGTTTAAAGAACTTTTAAGACGAATCTGGTTAAAATAAAAACGGCACATCAAAACTGTACCGTTTTCAACAGAATAGACCAGGATACAAGGGATTATTTATTACTCCTACAATCCCTTGTATCCTGGTGTGACCCTCGTGTCAAACCACCCTTTTGGGAGGAGAATGGCCGAGATGGGTTATTATTTTCGTTCGTCCGAACGTTCGTTCGGACGAGCGAACAGAACCGTAACGAACCAGATTCGTTTAAGAACTTTTAAGACGAATCTGGTTAAAATAAAAACGGCACATCAAAACTGTACCGTTTTCACAGAATAGACGCAGGATACAAGGGATTATTTATACTCCTACAATCCCTTGTATCCTGGTGTGACCCTCGTGTCAAACCACCCTTTTGGGAGGAGAATGGCCGAGATGGGTTATTAATTTTCGTTCGTCCGAAACGTTTCGTTCGGACGAGCGAACAGAACCGTAACGAACCATGTTCGTTTAAGAACTTTTAAGAGAATCTGGTTAAAATAAAAACGGCACATCAAATGCGTACATATTCAGTTAAGTAGCGTACCTTTGACAACGCTAGACTGTATGTTCGTTATTTGTGCGGGAATGTTCGCATTAGCGTACGTTTAGTGTAGATTCTCAAATATGCGTATATTCGTTCGTATAAGGTTCGTTTTAGGTTCGGTTCGTACGAATCCGAACTTCAAGAAAGTTCGCCGAAGCGAACCGAACCGAACTTTTCAAAAGTTCGCTCATCCCTAATTTTAGACTTACCAGCCTATAGTTTCCAAGCTCAGTTTTGGAACCCTTTTTGAATATGGGCACCCCATTTGCAAAGAGCCAACAGGCCCTGTCCTTATAGAGTCCTTAAAGGGGTATTCCCATCTCACAAATGTGGTTTGTATAGTTAGATATAGCTATACCAATATTATTACTAATAGAATGTATTTATATAATATGTACCGTTTAGAAGATTTTCCTATTTGTATATCCATTGTCCCACACACATCAGTCAGGTCGTTGCCCCTAGTTACGACCACCGCGGCCATGTAGTAGTGGTGGCCGGCTTGCTCCTGTTCAAACCCGCTCTGAGGTAACTGCTGTATTGTGAACGCTCATTGCATGAGCATGTGAAGACACATCTTAGGGTTGTAGCATTTTTGTCGGCGCTTCTAAAACGCAGAGAAGCGGATCCTGTTCCAAGATCAATTCATCTGTATGGAGCAGGATCCGTTTATAAAGTCTGCGTTTTGAATGGATCCTGACCTTTGCATTTTGGACTGGTAGCGTCCAAAGCGCAGATGTGAAAGTACCCTAAGATGTGTCTCCGCATGCTCATGCAATGTGCGTTCACAATACAGCAGTTACCTCAGAGCGGGTTTGAAAAGGAGCAAGCCAGCCTCCACTACTACTACTACATGGCAGCGGTGGTCTGACTGATGTGTGTGGGAAAATGGATCTTCTAAACGGTACATTTTATATAAATACATTCTATTAGTAATAATACTGGTATGGCTATATCTAACTATACAAACTACATTTGTGAGATGGGAATACCCATTTAAATATCAGAAATATTCGTCTGTCTGTCAAGAAGATTTGGATGGAATTTAGAGTGGAATAGGTAAATCTGAAGACATGGTTTTCTCCTGTTGACCTCCAATATTTTTATTCAAATTGTACTATTGAAACATTAAATAATTAAAAATCAACATAAAGCACTTGCTGGATTTCCATGATCCATCTTACTTTGCAAGTGCTGGTGGAATGTTCAAATATGTGCCACCAAGATGCATCAATAATCTATGTCCTCAAAAGCAGAGTTAATTATCCATAATGCTGTGGTTCAGCCTGTGATGTACTATATACTACATTCAACTTCCTCTCATCAAAATAGAGGACAACAAAAAAAATCTGTTCTTTTAGATGGCTAAATAAGAGTTTCATGTTAACAGTTTCAGAAATCTGTATCCCATTTACAAAATGACTGATGCTTATTTAATGGTACTTGCTATTGGTTCATGGCCATCCACGGGGAGAACATCCATGGGATTTTCAAAGAACCTCATTCTTTCAGTACATCCCTAGTCTTTTACGCATAGGTCAACAATGTTCTCCTTCGGTCCAATGTGCAGCGTTGCCGGGTTAATTGCTGTTGAAATAAATTGTAAGTAACTGAATGCAGATTCCCTTAATACTAATTGTTAGTCGTTACTCAGTCTATTTGAAATGAATTGGTATTCCCAAGTCAGCTTCGAGTAAGCAGGTGTCCAAGTCAGAAAATTAACACTCACAATTGACACTAATTGGCAAGTTAGGGAAGCATCTCAGAGGAAGGTTGAAAACCAGCTTTCTTGCTTTCCCTTGTGGTGAAATTTGCAAAGCCAAAATCAGAAGCAAAGACAAACCATTCCATGTAAGGCCTGTTCATATCCAGCAGCAATACAAGAGTTCCTGTTTCCATAACACATCTGAGGACAAACTAATTGCACAAAACAGTATTATAGAAACTATTATAGAATTGCCATATTGCTAAAAGTCATCTAAAGCATCAAACAATGCTAATCTCTAAGAAGTAAAAAACAATGTTAGTACAAAAAAGGGTAGTAAAATTACAGTTTTCCAGTATTCATACTAAGAATTATTCTGAATAGTGTCTTATTCATCTATCTTATCCCAAGAACAGAAATTGACCAATTAGTGTTGTCCTGAGTTATTTACATTACAGAGTATGAAGGTATGAATAAGGCTTTGTCCACACTGAAGTGTTGTATACAGAAAGTTATATTGTACCACATGGATTTTCATGGTGCGGAACTACAGTGTGCCCCTATAGTGATCCATAATTTGAAGCCATGCATATAGGGGAGAATCCACCCAATCCATCCAACAGAGCATTCCATGGGGATACTTACTAAGGTTTTTATGCCATTTCTACTATGTAAAAAGTTTCAAATGATGCAACAATTTACCTTTCTTCACCTTTTTTGTAAAGGCGGCAAAGAAAAAGGGCAGGGCTCAGAGAGTGGTAGAGCCTCTACAGTTGGATTTGCTATAATTTATGCCAGTAACTGGCATAAATTAAAATTCAATTTATGCCAGTGTCTAGGGTCTAACTTATTAAGAGGTAAGTGCTTCTTGATAAATTAGGCACATCTCACTCCAGTCCACAGAAGATCAAGACTGGAGTGGGAAACAACAGTCTTAGGCTACATGCACACGACCGTGCCATGTTTTGCGGTCTGCCAATTGCAATTTGTCGAACGGAATGGGCCACCTATTACAGAAATGCCTATTTTTGTCCGCAAAACGGACAAGAAAAGGACGTTCTATTTTTTTATTTTTTTTTGCGGAGCCACGGAGCGGAGCAACGGATGCATAGAGCACACAGAGTGCTGTCCAAACAACGGTCGTGTGAATGAGGCCTTAGTGAATCTCTGTATGGATTAGTATGGACATAAAAAAACATCCATAGAAAGTACTTTCATACAAATTCAGAGGAATAGGTACAGTAGAGGGGTCTTGGACCCCTATTGAATTCCTAATGACTCTGTATTAAAAGAGAGCTGTAATATGGCTGTGTGCCTGAGCTTTTACATGTCTAAGGCCTTGTGCACACAAGTGTATTTTGCATTACATGAATTCAAATATGCAGTTTCTGCATTTCAATATGATCATGCATATCACCATATAAAATACAGGGGTGTAAAGACATGTGGAGACTGCATGGAAAAACATGCAGCATGCCTCATTGCATTCCGTATACCAGACCAAGTGCTCCCCTAAGGGCACTGAATTTAGTGGATGTCGAGGAAACCTTGATCCATAAAGCAGAACCTCATTGCTCACATAGGTTATGGTTTCCACTTTAGGTTATTGATAGATGTATGAAATGAGAAGTGTGAAAGAAAGATTCGGTTCACATAGTTTTAGCTCCATTAAAAAAAAGTGTAGTCCTAGCCTCACTTGTGTTTTTGTTTCCATTTTTACTGATGCACTTTGTAAAGAGTTGTAATGTAATGGTTCATAGGAAAATAGAAATAGAAAAAAACTGAACGTACATATCCTACAGTATATCCAAGAATACTGTCAATACAATCAGATCCCAAAAACTGTATGAAGAACTGATGCAAACTGATATTATTGGATTAGATTTACTGAAATGGAGACTATAATTTTGGAAAAGTGGGCACTGCACGCAGTGGCATAACCAATGTGGAAGCAAGGGAAGCAGCTGCTTCGGGGCCGTAGTGGAGAAGGGGCTAGGGAGCAGTGTCTTTTCCAGAACAATTCAGGCCAGGCAGGGCCCCCTTCAGATACAGTCACACTGGGGGCCAGGCCTGGCCTGAATTGTACTAGAAAAGGTGTACATACCAGTATGAAGGACCTTTGGAATGCAGTAATGGTAGGCTAAAGGACCTTTGATTATGTCATCATGTCACATGATCAAAGGTACTTCAGCCTACCATTACTGTATTCTAAAGGTACTTTAGCCTCCAAGAAACATCACAGGTAAGTGAGGTGAATGGAGAATCTGCAGCCTGTATATAAAGAAGTATGTGTGTGTGTGTGTGTGTGTGTATATATATATATATATATATATATATATATATATATATATATACTTTATATATACAGTACAGACCAAAAGATTGGACACACCTTCCCATTCAAAGAGTTTTCTGTATTCTCATGACTATGAAAATTGTAGATTCACACTGAAGGCATCAAAACTATGAATTAACACATGTGGAATTATATACTTGCAAAAAGACAACAGTATGCATGCACTCATCCAACAGTGCAGCAGCTGAACATGCTCCTTGCCAAGTTTCTGTTACTACAGTCGCTCCCTTTCCAAGTGGTTGACTCTGCACCTCTCAGAGAACTCATGGCTTGTGACGGGCCAAGGTGGAGAGTCCCAAGCCATCATTACTTCTCCGAAAAGGCTATACCAACCCAGCACACATACAGTACAGACCAAAAGTTTGGACACACCTTCTCATTCAAAGAGTTTTCTGTATTTTCATGACTATGAAAATTGTAGATTCACACTGAAGGCATCAAAACTATGAATTAACACATGTGGAATTATATACTTAACAAAAAAGTGTGAAACAACTGAAAACATTTCTTATATTCTAGGTTCTTCAAAGTAGCCACCTTTTGCTTTGATTACTCCTTTGCACACTCTTGGCATTCTCTTGATGAGCTTCAAGAGGTAGTCACCTGAAATGGTATTCCAACAGTCTTGAAGGAGTTCCCAGAGATGCTTAGCACTTGTTGGCCCTTTTGCCTTCACTCTGCGGTCCAGCTCACCCCAAACCATCTCGATTGGGTTCAGGTCTGGTGATTGTGGAGGCCAGGTCATCTGGCATAGCACCCCATCACTCTCCTTCTTGGTCAAATAGCCCTTACACAGCCTGGAGGTGTGTTTGGGGTCATTCTCCTTTTGATAAATAAATGATGGTCCAACTAAACGCAAACCGGATGGAATAGCATGCCGCTGCAAGATGCTGTGGTAGCCATGCTGGTTCAGTATGCCTTCAATTTTAAATAAATCCCCAACAGTGTCACCAGCAAAGTACCCCCACACCATCACACCTCCTCCTCCATGCTTCACGGTGGGAACCAGGCATGTAGAGTCCATCCGTTCACCTTTTCTGCGTCGCACAAAGACACCGTGGTTGGAACCAAAGATCTCAAATTTGGACTCATCAGGACAAAGCACAGATTTCCACTGGTCTAATGTCCATTCCTTGTGTTCTTTAGCCTAAACAAGTCTCTTCTGCTTGTTGCCTGTCCTTAGCAGTGGTTTCCTGGCAGCTATTTTACCATGAAGGCCTGCTGCACACAGTCTCCTCTTAACAGTTGTTGTAGAGATGTGTCTGCTGCTAGAACTCTGTGTGGCATTGACCTGGTCTCTAATCTGAGCTGCTGTTAACCTGCGATTTCTGAGGCTGGTGACTCGGATGAACTTATCCTCCGCAGCAGAGGTGACTCTTGGTCTTCCTTTCCTGGGGCGGGCCTCATGTGAGCCAGTTTCTTTGTAGCACTTAATGGTTTTTGCGACTGCACTTGGGGACACTTTCAAAGTTTCCCCAATTTTTCGGACTGCCTGACCTTCATTTCTTAAAGTAATGATGGCCACTTGTTTTTCTTTACTTAGCTGCTTTTTTCTTGCCATAATGCACATTCTAACAGTCTATTCAGTAGGACTATCAGCTGTGTATCCACCTGACTTCTGCCCAACACAACTCATGGTCCCAACCCCATTTATAAGGCAAGAAATCCCACTTATTAAACCTGACAGGGCACACCTGTGAAATGAAAACCATTTCAGGTGACTACCTCTTGAAGCTCATCAAGAGAATGCCAAGAGTGTGCAAAGCAGTAATCAAAGCAAAAGGTAGCTACTTTGAAGAACCTAGAATATAAGACATATTTTCAGTTGTTTCACACTTTTTTGTTAAGTATATAATTCCACATGTGTTAATTCATAGTTTTGATGCCTTCAGTGTGAATCTACAATTTTCATAGCCATTAAAATACAGAAAACTCTTTGAATGAGAAGGTGTGTCCAAACATTTGGTCTGTACTGTATATATATATATATATATATATATATATATATATATATATATATAAATTCAAAAAGCAGGCAGCACTCCCATATAAAATAAAACAAAAAAATCCTTTATTTTCCCATGTTGTGGGACCGCGACGTTTCGGCTCTGCACTAGAGCCTTTCTCAAGCACAAGTGATGGGGTGTACAGAGTATATATATAAAAAATGCAGATGTGAACAATGACCAATTCATAAATCCAATCAATGAACAAAGTGTTAAAAAACATACAATAATGCATATAAAGTGCTAATTACATCACATAACATGATTATAAACAGTGAATAAGTATCATAATATATAGTGGTGTAAATCCATCATGTATATAAAAACCATAAGGTGAATAAATTCATAAATTGCCAATGATGGCAGTGGATGTGCCAAAGATTAAAAGCTAATTAGGACCTACATTCTGCGCCAAGGAAGTAGGAGAGATTGCCCACATGTACGCCAAGCTCGGCATTCCTAAAGAGCCACCGCTCATGTCCATAGTGCGCTTATCATATTACAAACAGCGCTGGTTACTGCGACGAGAGCTTAAGCCCAATGCGCATGTCTGACATGCGCAGTCGCCTAGAAATACCTAGAACTACATTCTAAGTAAGGGAAAACCCTATCTAACTACCAGCGCATGCGCACTATCAACGGACATTCCCCATCACCATTTTTAATATGGGAAGTCAAAAAAGATCAAAAAGTGCTACCATCCAGCAACTCGCATCATTTCTTATGCATTTATTCATCTCAACAGGGATTCTCGTGTATTTAAAAGAGTCCTATCGGTACTCACTAGATGGGAGCAGTATTGGCCGGACACCCACATTTTACTGTGAGTGCCAACCCCGCTCAGAGGGTAACCAGTATGATGCCCGTCCATAGAGTACAGATCAGAGCACCACACAGTATCCTCCTAACCACCACAGTGGAACCTTGTCCCCAGTTTTACATTATACAGTCGCACATGTAGCACATTAAAGTATTAAAACATCCAATAGGGCATGCGTAGTGTGGCTCTGAAATATATAAATTCCGGACACTCCAACACCTTGAGAACATATGTAGGTCCCTAAAAGCAAGAAGAAAAAACGAAAATTAAAATCAAATATCATTTTCAAATAAATCCATCTTGACCCAGAGGGCAAACACAACATCACTCAATGTGTTCAAACGATAAATCCATTCAAGTTCCTTACGTAATAAGGTTTTAACCCTATCACCACCACATCTCGGGGGAGGGACATAATCAATAATGTGGAAACGCAACTGTTGTTCCGTATGCTTTAATTCCACAAAGTGTTTAGACACCGGTAAATCTAGTCTTTTCTTTCTAATTGTATATCTATGATAATTCAACCTCGTCTTCACAGCTAATGTAGTTTCACCTACATACATCAGCTGACAAGGGCAAAACAACAAATAAATGACGAAGTCAGAGTTACACGTCAAAAAATGTTTTATCTCAAAAGAATTACCAGTAAAAGGGTGGGTGAACTGTCCGCCTTTTAACATCAGCCGGCAGTTCACGCACCCCAAACATGGAAAGCACCCCATTCTTCTAGGGGCCAGAAAGGTTTGTGCAGGGGCACCCTTAGGTATCACATCTGAATGTACCAGATGATCCCTTAAATTACGGGGACGACGATATGCAAAAACGGGAGGGACACACTCCTCCACTTGAGGGCAACATCTCTTTAATGTCATCCAATGTTGACGTATTATGCTACTTATTTGGTTACTCTGTTCACTATAAGTGGATATGAAATGCATACGCTTAGATCCCAAGGGCCTCTGTATGGGTACCAGAGTTGAGGCTCTATCCATACTCAAAACCCGCTGTTTTTGTTGGTACAAATCAGCCACAGGGTAACCCCTGGTTTTGAACTTTTCAGTCATTCTATCCAATGTTCCCCCAATTCTATCCTCATTCGATACTATTCGCCTTGCTCTCAAAAATTGACTATATGGTAGATGCTTGACCATACTCCTCGGATGACAACTACGATAACATAATAATGAATTCCTGTCTGTAGATTTAACAAATAAATCCGTCTCTAACCTCCCATTCTTCTTTGACACCAGTATATCCAAAAACTGTATACAGTCAGGTGAGTACACAACTGTGAATTTCACATCCGGATCCACCTGGTTTAGAAAATCATGAAACAATGTCAGCTCATCAAGTATCCCATGCCACAGGAGGAAGATGTCATCTATGTATCGCCACCACCTCAACACATGGGAGAAGTGGTGGGAGACATAGATGACATCCTCCTCCAAGTGCCTCATGTACATATTTGCATAGGTAGGGGCTACATTACTGCCCATCGCCACGCCCCTATCTTGAAAATAAAACTGGTTCTGAAACAAAAAATAATTGCACCGAAGCACTAGTTGAAGAAGTGATAGTACAAATTGTTGACAAGGACTAGTCCAATCAGAAGTGCAAATAAATTTCTGTACAGCCTGCACACCCCGGTCATGATCGATCGAGGTGTACAGGCTGACCACATCAAAAGATACCAATAACACCTCAGAGAGATCCTCAGTTTGCAAAAGTTCAAAACCAGGGGTTACCCTGTGGCTGATTTGTACCAACAAAAACAGCGGGTTTTGAGTATGGATAGAGCCTCAACTCTGGTACCCATACAGAGGCCCTCGGGATCTAAGCGTATGCATTTCATATCCACTTATAGTGAACAGAGTAACCAAATAAGTAGCATAATACGTCAACATTGGATGACATTAAAGAGATGTTGCCCTCAAGTGGAGGAGTTTGGTGTCCCTCCCGTTTTTGCATATCGTCGTCCCCGTGATTTAAGGGATCATCTGGTACATTCAGATGTGATACCTAAGGGTGCCCCTGCACAAACCTTTCTGGCCCCTAGAAGAATGGGGTGCTTTCCATGTTTGGGGTGCGTGAACTGCCGGCTGATGTTAAAAGACGGACAGTTCACCCACCCTTTTACTGGTAATTCTTTTGAGATAAAACATTTTTTGACGTGTAACTCTGATTTTGTCATTTATTTGTTGTTTTGCCCTTGTCAGCTGATGTATGTAGGTGAAACTACATTAGCTGTGAAGACGAGGTTAAATTATCATAGATATACAATTAGAAAGAAAAGACTAGATTTACCGGTGTCTAAACACTTTGTGGAATTAAAGCATACGGAACAACAGTTGCGTTTCCGCATTATTGATTATGTCCCTCCCCCGAGACGTGGTGGTGATAGGGTTAAAACCTTATTACGTAAGGAACTTGAATGGATTTATCGTTTGAACACATTGAGACCGAACGGTCTCAATGTGGATTTTAAAATGAATGCTATACTCTGATTGCCAGTGATGTTGTGTTTGCCCTCTGGGTCAAGATGGATTTATTTGAAAATAATATTTGATTTTAATTTTCTTTTTTTCTTCTTGCTTTTAGGGACCTACATATGTTCTCAAGGTGTTGGAGTGTCCGGAATTTATATATTTCAGAGCCACACTACGCATGCCCTATTGGATGTTTTAATACTTTAATGTGCTACATGTGCGACTGTATAATGTAAAACTGGGGACAAGGTTCCACTGTGGTGGTTAGGAGGATACTGTGTGGTGCTCTGATCTGTACTCTATGGACGGGCATCATACTGGTTACCCTCTGAGCGGGGTTGGCACTCACAGTAAAATGTGGGTGTCCGGCCAATACTGCTCCCATCTAGTGAGTACCGATAGGACTCTTTTAAATACACGAGAATCCCTGTTGAGATGAATAAATGCATAAGAAATGATGCGAGTTGCTGGATGGTAGCACTTTTTGATCTTTTTTGACTTCCCATATTAAAAATGGTGATGGGGAATGTCCGTTGATAGTGCGCATGCGCTGGTAGTTAGATAGGGTTTTCCCTTACTTAGAATGTAGTTCTAGGTATTTCTAGGCGACTGCGCATGTCAGACATGCGCATTGGGCTTAAGCTCTCGTCGCAGTAACCAGCGCTGTTTGTAATATGATAAGCGCACTATGGACATGGCGGTGGCTCTTTAGGAATGCCGAGCTTGGCGTACATGTGGGCAATCTCTCCTACTTTGTTCATTGATTGGATTTATGAATTGGTCATTGTTCACATCTGCGGTTTTTATATATATACTCTGTACACCCCATCACTTGTGCTTGAGAAAGGCTCCAGTGCAGAGCCGAAACGTCGCGGTCCCACAACATGGGTAAATAAAGGATTTTTTTGTTTTATTTTATATGGGAGTGCTGCCTGCTTTTTGAATTTGTTTATGGATGGTCTTTGTCGGACCTAGGGCGTGCAACTCGATTTTGTGATTTTTTGTGCTGCCAGTGTTTTTTTCTTTTTATTATATATATATATATATATATATATATATATATATATATATATTAGAGATGAGCGAGCACTAAACTGCTCGAATGCTTGTTATTCAAATCGAATTTTTCCCGATGCTCGCGTGCTCGTTTCGAATAACGAACCCCATTAAAGTCAATGGGAGACTCGAGCATTTTTTGCAGGGGACCGGGGCTCTGCCTAGAGAAGGCTGGGTGAAAACCTGGAAACCTCAGAAAATGATGGAAACACCACGGAAATGGACAGGAAACAGCAGGGGCAGCATGCATGGATGCCTCTGAGGCTGCCTAATCGTACCATTATGCCAAATTCTGGGCAACAGCCTGGTGGTGACCCTCAAGGCAATTGTGCTGACTCAGACCAAGATGGGCAAGGCACATGTGCTGGCACATGTTAGGAAAGCACCCAACTAGGTGCAACGAAGGTCCATCACCGCCTGCAGGTGACACCGCTGCTCATGCTGGCACTGCTGTGCTATCCCCTGCCCCACGACGCAGGCATAAGCCTGACACAACATGGTGACAGCGTAGTGACACCAACAAGTGACCAAGTTAGACTGAGGTAGCAGGTGAACCACCCAAAAATGTAGCCTGACACAGCATGGTGGTGAACCCATAGTGACCAAGTTAGACTCAGGTGGCAGGTGAAGCACCCAAAAATTTAGCCTGACACAGCATGTCAGTGACACCACCAATGCCTTGGTCAGACTGAGATTGCAGTCAAATGTCTGTAGGTGAGCCTCCCAAAAATTTGTTTTGGAGTGTCTGAAGTTGACCCTCCTAAAAAATTGTTTTGGAGTGTCTGTAGTTGACCCTCCTATAAAATATTTTTTTTAGTTTTTCCTGTTATTAGTTTATGTACAACCCATGGCTGGCATCAGGGGCGTAGCTAGAACTGACTTGGCCCCACAGCAAAATTTTGTATGGTGCCCCCCCTTCATGACTATCCTGGCACCCTATATGTGTATATGTAAGGGAGAGTTCACAGGGCAGGGGGCACACACAGTGCAGCTTGGGGGGCACAGTACAAGGCAGGGGCACAGGACAGCATAGCGGGCACAGTGCATTATAGGGCGTACAGTACAGGGCAGGGGGCACACACTGTGTAGCATGGGGGACACAGTACAGGGCATGGGGGAAAATACAGCACAGGAGGTACAGTACAGGTCAGGGGGCACACAGTGCAGAATGGGGGGCACAGTACAGGGCAGGGGGCAAAATACAGCATAGGGGGTACAGTACAGTGCAGGGGCACACAGTACAGGCTGGGGGGGACATGCACAGTACAGCATATGGGGCACATGGCAGCATACGGGGCACATTACAGGGCAAGGAGTACAGTACAGGATAGGAGGCACACACTGTGCAGCATGGGGGGCACAGTACAAAGCAGGGGGCAAGATACAGCATAGGGGGTACAGTACAGTGCAGGGGCACACAGTTCAGGCCGCGGGGGGGACGCACAGTACAGCATATGGGGCACATGGCAGCATACGGGGCACAGTACAGGGCAAGGAGTACAGTACAGGATAGGAGGTACACACTGTGTGGCAGGGGGGCACAGTACAGGGCAGGGGGAAAAATACAGCATGGGGTACAGGGCAGCATAGAGTGCACAATACAGCACAGGGAGTACAGGGCAGGGTGCACACACAGTGCAGCATAGGGGGCACAGTACAAGGCAGGGGGCACTCACAGTGCAGCATAGGGGGCACAGTGCATTATAGGGGGTACAGTACAGGGCAGGAGGCACACACTGTGTAGCATGGGGGGCACAGTACAGGGCAGGGGGCAAAATACAGCATAGGGGGCAGGGGCACGCATAATACAACATAGAGGGCACAATGCAGCATAGGGGGTACAGTACAGAGCAGGGGGCACACATAATGCAGCATAGGAAACACAGTACAGGGCAGGGGGCAGAATACAGCATAGGGGACACAGGGCAGGGGGCACACATAGTGTAGCATAGGGGTACAGTACGGGGCAGGAGGCAGAATACAGCATAGGGGGTACAGTACAGGGCAAGGGGCACACATAGTGCAGCATAGGGGACACAGGGCAGGGGGCAGAATGCAGCATAGGGGGTGCAGTACAGGGCAGGGGGCACAAACTTACCACTGTTGGTCAGGCTGGCAGTGAGTCTGAAGGTCTGCTGTATTGGCTGGCTGGCAGGCTGCAGCAATGCTCAGATGCTGAGACAGCGCTGCTCTGGGTTGCTCCTGCTTCCTGGATGTCTGTTACAGCCAGAGCAGGAGGTCAGCTGGCACTACAAGGGAGGTGAAGAGGCAGATAAGAGAGGCAGCCTGATGGGCAGGCAGGAGTGCAGAGGGTCACATGCAGGGTCCACATGGTGCTTCTGGAAGTCTGTGAGCGGGCCCTGTTTGTGACTGAAGTATTACTTGAAAAGATTGGTGGAGCAGCAGCTTCCTCTCACTGCTCCTCCACCAATCAGATTACACAGTGCAGCAGCGCAGAGGAGAGGTAGGAGAATCCCTCTCTCCCCATCCTCTTGTTTCAATGTGCAGCGTTACGATCCCACCCCACCCCTGGAAAGAGAGAGAAATAGAAATATTACCCTGCTGATTTGCCACATCCCTGCTACTGCTCCCGGGCCCCTGCTGAGCTCGGGCCCCGAAGCAGTCGCTTCCCCTGCTTCCCCTATAGCTACGCCACTGGCTGGCATGGTGGGAATATATAGGTTTGCTTCACAGACGGTCCACTGCACCGTTACATTTTCTTCATCATTGCCAATTACTTTTTCACCAACTGTTGTATGGCATTGATAAAGGGGAAGGTGAATCCACTGCCGAAGAAAAGTGTCATCCTCCTACAAGTCTCCACTTGTTCTCAATTGAAAAGGGGATGTTCTTGCCGTGGCCTTCCTCATATTGGCCGCTTCTGCGGACGACAGAGGTGGTGTACCTACGGACAGCCTGACCAAACATGATGGCAGACCGGGAGACACTCCCTCATGCCCTCATGTAAAATTGTTTTTTGAGTGTCTGTATTTGACGCTACTAAAAAATTTATTGGAGAGAGGGCCTGTAGGTGGCCCTCCGTAAACATTGTTTGTATAGAGCGCCAGTTGGCCCTCAGAAACATTGCCTGTTGGCTCAGCGTTTCTGTGCGAAGAGGAGTGGTTGGAGGAAGAGGCATAATAAGTCTGAGAAACCGTGACCGAGGTAGGCCCCGCAATCCTTGGTGTGGGCATTACATGAGTGGCCCCAGGGTCAGACTCAATCCCAGCCTCTACCAAGTTAACCCAATGTGCCGTCAGGGAGATATAGTGTCCCTGCCCGCCAGCACTTGTCCACATGTCCGTGGTTAGGTGGACCTCATCACTAACCGCGTTGGTCAGGGCACGGATGATGTTCTCTAACACGTGCTGGTGTAGGGCTGGGACAGCACATCGGGAAAAATAGTGGTGGCTGGGGACCAAGTACCGAGGGACAGCCACCGCCATCAGGTTGCAGAAAGCCTCAGTCTCTACCAGTCTATAGCGCAGCATCTCCAGGCTCCAATTTGGAGATGCGGACGTTTAGGGCTTGGGCATGCGGGTGGCTGGAATTGTATTTGCGCTTGCGCTCAAATGTCTGCTGCAAAGACAGCTGAACGCTGCTCTGGGACACATTGGTGGAGGCTGTGGAGGATCATGCAGGTGAATGGGTGGTTGTAGGGCGGGAGGCGCTCGTGCCGGGGTCCTGGGCGGGGGATGGACTCGCCGAGCCAGCATGTGACACAGGGGAAGGGGCAGTGATGTGACCCGCAGGAGGTGAACGGCCTTGGTTCCACTGAGTTGGGTGTTTAGCACTCATATGCCTGCACATGCTGGTAGTGGTTAGGCTGGTAGTGGTGGCTCCCCTGCTGATCTTGGTGTGACACAGGTTGCACACCACAGTCCGTCGGTCATCCTCAGTTTCTTTAAAAAACCTCCAGACTTGCGAACATCTAGGCCTCGGCACGGGAACTTGACTCCGTGAAACAGTTGCTGATCTACCTGCTCTGGCCCTGCTTCTCCCTCTGGCCACCCCACTGCCTCTTCCAACCTGTTCTGGTGCTGCACTTGCCTCCCCCTCAGAAGCACTGTCTTGAGTTGGATTACCAACCCAGCTCGGGTCAGTCACCTCATCATCCACCAGCTCTTCCTCCGATTCCTCACTCTGCTCCCCCCTCGTACTTACTGCCCTGTCAACAACGTCACTGTCTGACAACCATGTCTCATCATCATTATCATCTGACACCTCTTCACGCACTACTTGCACTAAGTCCACACTCTCATCACCCACAGACTGTGAAAGTTCAAAATTTTGGGCATCGGGACAGAGCAACTGCTCAGGTTGCTCTTGAGCAGTGGTTTGTGTCTCTGGGTAGGGTCCTGAAAAGAGTTCCTGTGAGTATGCCTGATCTGAATCCATACTTTCCGTGGGGGGGCAGGCTGGGGGGAAGGAGGTTGAGCTGGAGGAGACAGAGGTCTACTCCCTTGGCTAGCGTGGGTGGACTGCGTGGAAGACTGAGTGGTGGATAAATTACTGGACTCATTGTCCGCTATCCACGTCATCACCTGTTCGCACTGTTGCGGTTTCAATAGTGGTGTACCACGTGACCCAGTAAGTTGCGAGATGAAGCTAGGGAGCGAAACTCTGCGGCGTTCCACTGCTCCCTCATCAGCATGTACAGTGTCACCCTGCCCAGGACCACGGCCTCTGCCCCCTACACTAGTTGAACGCCCACGCCCTCGTCCTCGACCCTTAGCCCTTGGGTTCAACATTTTGTATATTCACCAAACTGTCGAGTTAATATCTGAGACCAAAACCGTATTCAGTAGACAGTAGAATTCCTATCTGAGGCAAAAAAATTTAGTCTTTAGACTCCAGCTATTGTACCGCAAACCACTCAATTTTGCACTGGACTGTAGTTTATATAACTGAGAATAAAAACGTATTCTCTAGACTGCGGCTAGTGTATCGCACACCTCACAATTGTTCACTGGACTGTAGTTTATCTAATTGAGTGAAAAAAATTATTCTCTAGATTGCGGCAAGTGTATCGCACACCTCACAATTGTTCACTGGACTGTAGTTTATATAATTGAGTGAAAAAAATTATTCTGTAGACTGCGGCAAGTGTATCGCACACCTCACAATTGTTCACTGGACTGTAGTTTATATAATTGAGTGAAAAAAATTATTCTCTAGACTGCGGCTAGTGTATCACACACCTCACAATTGTTCACTGGACTGTAGTTTATATAATTGAGTGAAAAAAAATTATTCTCTAGACTGCGGCAAGTGTATCGCACACCTCACAATTGTTCACTGGACTGTAGTTTATATAACTGAGTGAAAAAAATTATTCTCTAGACTGCGGCTAGTGTATCGCACACCTCACAATTGTTCACTGGACTGTTGTTTATATAAATGAGTGAAAAAAATTATTCTCTAGACTGCGGCTAGTGTATCGCACACCTCACAATTGTTCACTGGACTGTAGTTTATATAATTGAGTGAAAAAAATTATTCTCTAGACTGCGGCTAGTGTATCACACACCTCACAATTGTTCACTGGACTGTAGTTTATATAACTGAGTGACAAAACGTATTCCCTAGAATGCACTACAGATCCCAGCAAGCCAAGGTACAGCAGCAGCAAAAATGAGTACTGAGAGGACTTTGGGCAATTTCATTGGGGTCTGTGTGGACCATGTGCTGTCCCCTTTCTGCCACCAGTGCACAGTGTGCAGCCAAATGGCGGTAGCTGCACTACAAGTCCCAGCCAGCAGCCGAGAGGAGGACCAAAAAAAAATGTCGTTGTAGCCCTTAGAAGGAGCGTTGGGTTCTTTGTGGATGATTCCTGCCTAACCAGATTCTAATTTCACGCCCTAACAGTGTGCAGCCAAGATGGCGGTAGCTGCACTACAAGTCCCAGCCAGCAGCCAAGAGGAGACCAAAAAAAAAAAACGTGCTTGTAGCCCTTAGAAGGGCTGTTGGGTTCTTTGTGGGTGATTCCTGCCTAACCAACAACTAAATTCAGGCCCTAACACTCTCCCTGACAGACAGCAGCTCTATCCCTAATCTCATGCAGACGGCGTATGACGCGAGCAGCGCGCGACCAGATTCTTATATTCCCAGGTCATCTGATCTGGCCAGCCAATCCCTGCTATCGACTTGTAGGGGCCCCACATGATGCTAGGAGGTACCAAAGACTCTCCTGCATGTTGATTGGCTGAAAAAAGGCGGCTAACATGCAGGAAGAGGAAGTTGCCATTTCCTTGAGGATCGCGATATGCTCATCCGAGTAGCGAACATATGCGAATACCCTAATGCTCGAACAAGCACCAAGCTCGGACGAGCATGTTCGCTCATCTCTAATATATATATATATATATATATATATATATATATATATATGTTTGTATATATGTGTGTGTGTATGTGTGTTGATATGTGTGTTTATCTGTGTATCTGTCTATGTTTGTGTATATGTGTGTGTGTATGTGTTAGTCTATGAGTATATATGTGTGTGTGTGGGTATATATGTGTGTCTATCTGTGTTTATCTGTGTGTGTGTACGTGTCCATATATGTGTATGTCTTTATCAGTGTGTATTTACAGTATGAGTGTGTATGTCTGTGTATATGTGTGTGTGTATATGTATGTTTGTGTATGTGTTCATCTGCGTGTGTATTTGTGTATGTACTGTATATATGTGTTTATTTCTGTGTGTACATGTGTGTGTGTGTGCGTGTTAGTATGCTAGTGTTTGTGTATCTGTGTCAACTTCTACTTACAGTATTCTGTATATCGCAGATATCTGGATATGCGTAGTAGTGTTTTTGATTTATATAAAACATTAGAGCTCCACTACTCCTATCCAGATATGTAAGATACGTAGGACACTGATACTAAGACAGGTACTTGTTTAAAAAAAGAAAAAAAGCTTTTTACTATTGATGGCCTGTCCTCAGGATAGCTCATAAATATCAGAGATGGGGGGGCATAGAACATTTGCTGTGGGGATGAGTCAGTTTTAGCTATGCCCCTGACTCCATGTACTGCCAGATGGTGCCTCCATGCTACCCTGCATTCTCACTGCATGAAGGAAATGCCATAAGTTTATGTATGTCAGGGAAGTACCAGGTGTCTCTAAGATCTGCAGATGATCACATTTTCAAGCACCTAGCTCCAATCAGTGGCACGTGGGAGAAGCATAAAAGCCAGATTGAAAGCAGAGTTTTTTATCTATATGTGCAATGGCCGGGTTTACTGTGGCCTCGGCACTACGCTGTGTCCCCCAAACACTGTCAAACACCCTGTGTTTCTGCTGTCCGGAGAGAATGGTAAGGGGTGGTGCACCCCAATGAGAAATAAGTCCAAAGAGCTGGGGTTTGCAGTAAACTAGAGTGCTTCTTTGCTGGAGGAACTCAAGTGTAAAACAATAAAGGCAAGGCTTCAAGCTGGCTACTCCAGTCTCCTCTATGGCAGAAGAAGGCTCTGTGCTGAGGAAAGGCCTGAGCTAGCTGTCCCTCTATCTCTCTTAAAAAGCTGGTACCCTGGCCAAAGGGCTAATTGCTCTGGGTTTTGTGGCTCATTTGTCTGGCCCTCTGGTCCAAGGGCTGTTGATCCAGGCTCTGTGACAAAGTATTCCCTTCTTAGCATCCTGGTCAGTCGTGCAGACTGGCAGTTTCTCTTCTACTAAACACCGGTCCCTATATCCAGACTGGTAAAGTCTCTTGTGCTAAACGCTGGTCCTTATCTGCACACTGGAAGAATTTCTCCTACTGAACACTGGTCCCATATAGTAACTGTGGAAGATTCCTAACTTCTCAGTGCATATGTACAAAGTCCCAAAGTATCTCAAGTGGCTGTGCATTTACCCTTTCCGTGGTGCAGTGCAAATACAATGTAAATGAACAGGTCATATTAGAATAAACATAATGCAGTTCTACAATATACTGTAAAATAGTTTAATTGTACATAACAGCATAAATGACAGTGCAAGTTAACCCTTCAATAAGTATGCAGTTAATTGCTTTGCATAGTGGCAAAATGGGAAATGTCCACCAACATCCGTAGTCCAAAGTCCCCTTCCTCTAGGGAACTATACATGAAACTTCAAGAAATCAGAACAAATCATGTAGAATGATTGAGCGATGCCCCCTGTTCGTCGACATGCCAGTTATTGCCACTTGTCGCAAACTAAGAGGGGCAGAATCCTTGAACTGTGAGACCTTGGTTTATCACTCCAGCAGATCATTAAGTGCCTAAGATATCAGCACTGTTCAACATTGCATGTCCTGGTGGTTGGGAAAACAGCAATGAACTGGAATAACAGCAAGAGGTTTACATAGGCAAACCTCTGAATGGATAGATTGTCTGATTAAAAGAATGGCGCATAGTGATTCATTCTGTCTGTAAGTAAAATTGGATGTCACATCCCAATCTTAGGGTGGAAAATATTGTCTACCCGAAATCATGAGAAGGTGCTTGCATGACACTGGGTTACGAGCCAGACATCCCGCTACAGATGTTCCTTTAACATCACACCATTGCTCTCGAAGGCTATCATGGTGCACTCCAAGATAGCAGTGTAAACTGGAATGGAGGTCTATTCTCTTTAAAGGGGAGTTAAGAAAATCAAAATTCTTAAATATTACTTCATTATAAATATATTCCCAAATACCTTTCATTAGTTATAATGGCTCGTTTTGTCTGGGGAGCAATCATTAGAATAAATAAAATTGCCTGTGTCCAATTAGTACACACAAAACCTGTCCTAATCACACAGGAGGACAAGTTACTTCACAACACTGAGCTAAAGATCTGCCTCATCCTCCTCTCTGCTCTGCTTGTCAGGGATTATGATTAGAGATGAGCAAGCATGCTCGTCCGAGCTTGGTGCTCGTTCGAGCATTACGGTACTCGTAAGTGCTCAATGCTCAGACGAGCATCTCGCCATGCTCGAGGAAATGGCATCTCCCGCATTTTGAATTTTTGGCGCCTATAAACTCAGCCAAACACAAGCCAGGAGACTCTGCGGTACACCCAGCATCACATGGAGCCCTTACATGTCGATAGCAGGGGTTGGCTGGCCTGATCAGGTGACCCTGGAATATACTAGTGATTGCCTGCGGTACTCGGCTCAGATGCTGTCTGGATGTCGTTAGGGACAGATCTGCTGCGTTTCAGGGAGAGTGTTAGGGCCTGGATTTAGTTCTCTGTTAGGCAGGAGTGATATCAAAAGAACCCAACAGCCCTTCTAAGGGCTACAAGACACTTTTTTTTGTCTCCTGACTGGGCTGGCTGGCAATAGTAGTGCAGCTATCGCCATATATAACAATTTTTTTTATTATTATTGTTTTATCTCAGTGATACAAATCCATTTCATACAGCTATGTGGAACCATTCTGTGTGTCACAGTTCAGCTGTCCAGTCACCACAAACCACAATCCGTATTTTCTGTCCAGGTGACCCATACTGTACGTCACGTAATCAAATACGGTCTTTTGCTTTCACTGATACAGCTACATTAGAAAAATATCTGTGCGACATTTGTCTGGGTTGCAGTCAAAATAGCCACAGTCAGCAGGGGCTGAGTTTGCTCTCTGATATTTTCTGCACGTCACATTAAAAATAGAGATGAGCGAGTAGTGAAATATTCTAAAGTTCGAAATTCGATTCGAATAGACCACGAAATTCGACTATTCGACCGAATATTGAATCCCATTAAAGTCTATGGGAAAAAAATGCTCGCCACTTGGAAATCTCAATTCGACCACTTGGAGGTCACCAAGTCCACCCTGAAACCTCAGAAAAGGATGCCAACACTGCTGGAATGCAACTGGGACAGCAGGGGAAGCATGTCTGGGTGCATATAACGCGCCCAAGTCGCACTATTACGCCACTATCACAGCCTCTCAACAATACACTCCAAAGACAATCTAACCTCTCTGTAAAGTGAGACCATACAAGGAAACCTTCTTTCCTCTACATTGCCATGGACCCCAAGCCAAACTAGACAAAAAAGAAGATGAAATTCTGCACCCCTTAAAATCACGTTGCCTATGACAACCACAGATGGCATAGGCAAGGGGGAAAGCAATCAAGCCATCACTATTTTTCCCTCTGTGCCATCCCTGCCTTGCCCAGGCACATGTCCCAAAACATCATCCACGCCCGAGTAACACGGTTACTGCAAAAGGCCATTTGACCACCAACACTTTGGTTTGAGGCCGGGGATGCTACATCTCCCTGACAGCACACTGGGTGAATGTTGTGGAGGCGGGGACGGGCAAACCTGCTACCCCCACCCAAGTTTGGGGCCTTGGTTCTGTCTGGATTTCCGCAACCCTTACAGACAGCTCGGCAAACCCCTCCTTCTCCTTCTAGATTTGTTAAATCTGTCCACCACCCAGTCAAGTCCACAAAGTCCAGTCTCGTCGATAGCCTGCAGAAACTGCAGGGACCTCACTCTGACCCTCCTTCCTCCCACCCTGCCCAATGTTATCAACCCAGTGTTCCCACCCATGCAAGAATCGCAGGAGCTATCTGAGGATTTTGTTTGTCCTGATGCCCAAACACTGGAGCAAGCTCCATCTCTAGCTGATGGTGGTGTGGAACGGGCACTAAAGTGTAAAATGATTAGGGACGATGATGAGACACAGTTGCCAGCAAGGGAGGCTGTTGGAGCAAAGTGAGGCAGTGTAAGAGGAGGTGGTTGAGTATGACGAAGTCAGTGACCCGACCTGGCCCAGTGTCATGTCTAGCAGGTAAAGCAGTGGGGATGTTGAGGGATGCGTAGGACCGCAAAAGGCAGGAAGAGGCCGTGGGCTGGCCAGAGGCTCATGGAGAAGGCAGGCTAGAGCCCGCAGGGCCGCATCTCTTCCCTATAACAGGCTCCCACACAAAGCTCTCCCATCGAGGGCTCTTAGGTCCTTGTTGTGAAAATATTTTAATGAGTGCGCAAAGTTAGCTTGAGGTGAGCCCTCGAAAAAATTATATGGTGGCCCAAGAGGTGAGAACTCTTAAAAATTGTATTAAGGCCCAAGAGGTGAGCCATAATAAAAATTGTTTGTAGGCCCAAGAGGTGAGACGTCTTAAAAATTGTGTGGAGGCTAAAGAGGTGAGACCTCTTAAAAATTATGTGGAGGCCCAAGAGGTGAGACCTCTTAAAAATTATGTGGAGGCCCAAGAGGTGAGACCTCTTAAAAATTTTGTGGAGGCCCAAGAGGTGAGACCTCTTAAAAATTATGTGGAGGCCCAAGAGGTGAGACCTCTTAAAAATTATGTGGAGGCCCAAGAGGTGAGACCTCTTAAAAATTTTGTGGAGGCCCAAGAGGTGAGACCTCGATAAAATTATGTGGAGGCCCAAGAGGTGAGACCTCGATTAAATTGGAGGCCCAAGGTGAGACCTCTTAAAAATTTTGTGGAGGCCAAAGAGGTGAGCCATAAATATATAATTTTTTTTATTTACAGAGCAATTCTACGGCGGTTAAGGAGGAGGAGGAGGAGGTGGAGGAGGAAATGGCACTTCATACAGATGGCACTTCACTTTTGGCTGCTTTCCACTGTTGGAGAAGCAAAGTCCGGGTCAATCCACTTGCTGTTCATTTTGATTAGCGTCAGCCTGTCGGCACTGTCGGTTGACAGACGGCTGCGCTTATCGGTTATAATGCCCCCGGCTGCGCTGAACACCCTTTCGGATAGCACGCTGGCGGCAGGGCAGGCAAGCACCTCCAAGGCGTACAGGGACAGTTCCAGCCACGTGTCCAACTTGGAGACCCAGTAAGTGTAGGACGCCGAGGGATCGGGGAGGACAGGGTTACGGTCTGCCAGGTACTCCCGCAACATCCGCTGATACTTGTACAGTACAGTTTGTTCTCCACTATCCGGACAACACGTGTGTCCCGGGAAAAGCAGCCCAGCATGAAGTCAGCCATGTGTGCCAGACTCTGAATAGGCATGACGTCACTGCCCCCACCAGAAGGATCACTTGCCATTTCCTCCTCTTCCTCTTCCGCCTCCTCTCCGCCCCAACCGCGCTGAACCAATGGGACGCACACAGCTTGACTGCTACCCTCGCCGCCAGCATCCTCCTCCTCTTCCACAGCCACCTCCACGTCGTCCTCCTCCTCCTCATCCTCCTCCTCCTCCTGCAACTGCCACCGAAAAGCAGACAAAAGTGTGGTCTGACTGTGTAGCTCCGTTGCGTCTCCTCCTACCCCCGTCTCCTCTGCGTGCAATGCGTTCTCCCTTATTGCGATGAGCGATTCTTTAAGGACGCATAGGAGCGGGATGGTTACGCTCACTATAGCGTCCTCGCTGCTGACCTTCTTGGTGGACTCCTCAAAGATACGCAGTACATCGCATATGTCTGCCATCCATGGCCACTCGTGGTTGGCAAACTGAGGGAGCTGAGTTGGAGGCACGCGTGGATTCATAATCTGGTACTCCATCAATGCTCTCTGCTGCTCACACACCCTGGCCAACATGGAATAGGTGGAATTCCAGCGAGTCGGCAGGTCGCACAACAGCCGATGTTCAGGCAAATGGAGGCGTTGCTGGAGTTTTTTTAAGCTAGCAGCAGCTACAGTTGACTTCCGAAAGTGAGCGCACAAGCGCCGCACTTTCACCAGTAGCTCTGCCAGGTTGGGGTAAGTCTTTAGAAATTTTTGGACTACCAGATTAAAAACGTGGGCCAGGCATGGTACGTGATTGAGTTCGGCAAGCTCCAGAGCCGCCACCAGGTTACGGCCGTTATCGCACACGACCATGCCTGGTCCTAGCTGCAGCGGCGACAGCCACTTCTCCGTCTGCTGCAATATGGCGTCCCTCACCTCTGGGGCGCTGTGCTTCCTGTCGTCCAAGCTGATGAGCTTAAGCACCGCCTGCTGACGTCTCCCCGCGCCAGTGCTGCAACGCTTCCAGCTAGCGACTGAGGGCGATGTTAAGGCAGAGGAGGAGGAGGAGGGGAAGAGGAGGGGGGTTTATCAGAACCCGTGCTGGCAATCTTGGGCGGGGTGGTAGGTAGGCCGTCTCTGTTTGCGACCCCGTCCCCGCTTCCACAACATTCACCCAGTGTGCCGTCAAAGAGATGTATCGTCCCTGGCCGCAAGCGCTTGTCCACGAGTCGGTGGTCAAGTGGACCTTTGCGCTGACTGCGTACCTCAGGGCCCGCCTGATGTTACGCGACACGTGCTGGTGCAGGGCGGGGACGGCACTCCGGGAAAAGTAGTGGCGGCTGGGGACGGAATAGCGAGGTGCGGCAGCCGCCATCAGGTCGCGGAAGGCCTGCGTCTCCACAAGCCTAAACGGCAACATCTCCAGGGCCAGCAGTTTGGAGATGTGGCAGTTTAAGGCTTGGGCTTGGGGGTGACTTGAGGCGTACTTCCGCCTGCGGTCGAACGCCTGCGAGATGGACAGTTGTTGGGACGAGGAGTGTGAAGGTGCAGGCGAAGAGGCGGGGGAAGGGGAGGCTGAAGGAGAAGGCCCCAAAGTAGCCGAGGCAGAGGCAGATGTGGAGGTGTCCTGGCTGGAGGTCTGGACCGCAGTGGCAGCACACAACAAAGGGGAAGAGGCAGTGGCAGCAAGACCGGGCGCAGGTTGTATTGCGTTTGCTCTCTCCCACTCAGCCCAGTGCTTGACTTCCAAGTGACGCCGCATGCCTGAGGTGGTCATATTGCTCTTCTCAGAGCCCCTACTCAGTTTTGAGTGGCAGAGTGTGCAAACCGCGCTCAGTTTGTCATCCGCACAAACATTAAAAAATCTCCACACCACAGAAGTACGAGGCCTCGATGGGAGAGCTTCGCGCGACTGCCCGCTGCCGGGAACAGCTTCGGCCCTGCTGGCTGTGGCCTCACTTCTCTGTCTGGACTGTCCTCTGCCTGTGGACATCCCTCTGCCTGTGGACATCCCTCTGCCTCTGGACATCCCTCTGCCTCTTGCTGCCTTTTTCGGTGCTGCGTAGACCACCACCTCTCCACTGCTTTCCCCGCTGGACATCACCCCTGGCCAAGTGGGGTCGGTCATTTCGTCATCCACCACCTCCTCTTCCTCACTCTGCTCCTCCTCCTGCCCACTGGACATTCCAACAGCCTCCTTTGATGGCAACTGCGTCTCATCATCATCATCGCTCATGATAACAGATGCTGGTTCAGGGTCCACATCAGCAGGAGATGGCGAAAACTCAAGTGTTTGGGCATCACTACAAACAAATTCCTCTGCTAGCTCCTGGGATTCTTCCGGCACATCTGAAAAAGGACCCGAAAAGAGCTCCTGGGAGGGGTCAATGGTGGGATGACTCTGTTGGCCAGGTGTGGAGGAAGGAGGGTCAGAGTGAGACTGTGTGGATGACTGGCTGGTGGACAACTGTGTGGAAGCGCTATCGGCTATCCATTGCACCACCTGTTCAACCTGCTCAGGCCTCAACAGCGGTGTAACCCGCCCCCTGCTTAACTGTCCCATAAAGGCAGGGATTCTGGATGAGCGGGATCCTGGCTGACCCTCACCAGCACGCATTGTATCCCCACTGGCTTCAACAAGGCCCCCAACAGCATTTCCGCGCCCCCGTCCTCGTCCACGTCCTAATCCGCTAGCCCCCCTCCGCATTTTATTTTTTTTGGTTACAATATTTTGCCTTCACAGCCGTGTACTAACAGATCAGACGGTGTGTATTAACACCAGGTATATAAAATTATTTTGCAAGAGAACGCACAGTACAGTTGCCAATAAAAAGGCCTATATATTTTATATTTCAAGGTACACAGCCGTGTACTAACTTTTCAGACGGTGTGTATTAACACCAGGTATTTAAAATTATTTTGCAAGAGAACGCACAGTACAGTTGCCAATGAAAAGGCCTATATATTTTATATTTCAAGGTACACAGCCGTGTACTAACTGTTCAGACGGTGTGTATTAACACCAGGTATGTAAAATTATTTTGCAAGAGAACGCACAGTACAGTTGCCAATGAAAAGGCCTATATATTTTATATTTCAAGGTACACAGCCGTGTACTAACTGTTCAGACGGTGTGTATTAACACCAGGTATATAAAATTATTTTGCAAGAGAACACACAGTACAGTTGCCAATGAAAAGGCCTATATATTTTATATTTCGAGGTACACAGCCGTGTACTAACAGATCAGACGGTGTGTATTAACACCAGGTATATAAAATTATTTTGCAAGAGAGCGCACAATACAGTTGCCAATGAAAAGGCCTATATATTTTATATTTCGAGGTACACAGCCGTGTACTAACAGATCAGACAATGTGTATTAACACCAGGTATATAAAATTATTTTGCAAGAGAACGCACAGTACAGTTGCCAATGAAAAGGCCTATATATTTTATATTTCAAGGTACACAGCCGTGTACTAACTGTTCAGACGGTGTGTATTAACACCAGGTATATAAAATTATTTTGCAAGAGAACGCACAGTACAGTTGCCAATAAAAAGGCCTATATATTTTATATTTCGAGGTACACAGCCGTGTACTAACAGATCAGACGGTGTGTATTAACACCAGGTATATAAAATTATTTTGCAAGAGAACGCACAGTACAGTTGCCAATGAAAAGGCCTATATATTTTATATTTCAAGGTACACAGCCGTGTACTAACTGTTCAGACGGTGTGTATTAACACCAGGTATGTAAAATTATTTTGCAAGAGAACGCACAGTACAGTTGCCAATGAAAAGGCCTATATATTTTATATTTCGAGGTACACAGCCATGTACTAACAGATCAGACGGTGTGTATTAACACCAGGTATATAAAATTATTTTGCAAGAGAACGCACAGTACAGTTGCCAATGAAAAGGCCCATATATTTTACATTTCAAGGTACACAGCCGTGTACTAACTGTTCAGACGGTGTGTATTAACACCAGGTATATAAAATTATTTTGCAAGAGAACGCACAGTACAGTTGCCAATGAAAAGGCCTATATATTTTATATTTCGAGGTACACAGCCGTGTACTAACAGATCAGACGGTGTGTATTAACACCAGGTATATAAAATTATTTTGCAAGAGAACGCACAGTACAGTTGCCAATGAAAAGG
>ONZH01011988.1:0-16181 GCA_900303285.1 Rhinella marina
CGGTCGAATAGTCGAATTTTCGGTCTATTCGATCGAATTCGAAACTTCGAATATTTCACATAACTCGCTCAATCTCTAGTTATTAACAGTACACACTCAGATTGGGTCACTGTCACTAGTGGGGTACCACAGGGGTGAGTATTAGACCCCCATTCTCTTCAATATATTTATTAATGATCTTGTAGAAGGTTTGCACAGTAAAATATCAACTTTTGCAGATGACACTAAACTGTGTAAAGTAATTAACACAAAAGAGGACAGTACACTGCTACAGATGGATCTGGATAGATTGGAGGCTTGGGCAGAGAAGTGTCAGTTGAGGTTTAACACTGACAAATGTAAGGTTATGCACATGGGAAGGGATAATGCAAGTCACCTGTACATACTAAATGGTAAAACATTGGGTAACACTGACATGGAAAAGGGCTTAGGAATTTTAGTGAACAGCAAACTAAGGGTACTTTCACACCTGCGTCAGGGGACTCCGGCATGCTGTTCCGGCGGGTGAACAGCCCATCGGATCCGTGCTTCTTCACGACAAACCCTGCCGAGAGGCGGCCGGAACAAAAGTACAACAATTTCTTTTTACCTAAAATGGGGCAATAAAACCCAACCACACACTCCGAAAGATAGTCAAGAGAGTCTCCCTGTTGATGACTTGTGCAAGAGCAGTCAACGTTTAGATTGCCAGGAGGAGGCGGTTGAGGGGGAGGAAGGGCACCTCATAAATAGCTATGTTGTTGGTTGTGGTAATGGCCCTTGTAGCCACAGTTGTGGCAGCAGGTGCAGTGGTAGCTACGGTGGCAGCTGGGGCAAATTCAGAGCAGGGAATCTGGAGCGGGGCCAAAAAGCCCACCATGAGATATCACAATCTGCTAAAAGTGCTGGGGAAGGTGGGAACTATGACAATGATTATGTGTTGGACATGACCTGGGAGCTAGATCAGGGTGCTGAAAAGGAGGAGGAGACATCAGAGCAGAAGGTGGCCATGGTGGCAATAAAGAGCTGAGGCAATGTACGGCCTTAACCTCCAAAAGAACTTCTATACCTTCGCCTAAATGTAATTTTTCTCTGGTGTGGCCTGGGTGGTGTACAAGGACTCTTGGCCAGGCAAGTTAGAGTACCACTGCTATATGCAAAATTTGACTCATCAGTTCTGTATACAGAATTTAACTCTTGTTGGCACACTTCCAACCCTTCACTCTTGTTTATTTGTACTGTTATTGCACTTTCTACCTATGCAAAGATTTGGAGGGGAAAAAACAGACACTGACCTTATGACTTTCTGGTTTTGCTCTGTGGTTTATGCTTGGAGACTTGTTTATGTCTGGAAAACTGCTTAGTCATTCCCATAGATTTGCATTGAAAATCTATACAAGTCTAGGACAGACGGAAATTGTAACAATGTTTCTGTTTAGGCTATGATTCTAGTTCAGCTATATAAAGGAAGTAGTCAGATAACGTAGTCAGATCCCTTAGTTGTTTGCAAATAGGGACCAGTGTTAAGTAGCAGAGACTCTGCCAGTCTGACGATAGGTACCAGTGCTTAGTAGCAGAGACTCTGCCAGTCTGAAGATAGGGACCAGTGCTTAGTAGCCCTTTGGCCAGGGTACCAGCCTTCTGAGAGAGAGGCTACTCAAACAAAACAATAGCAGATCTTGGGAAGAACAGCTATAAAAATACTGCAGAGCCTGATTTAAGAGTCTCAACGCAGCAATCCAAAGTGCAAAGCTCCCCAGGAAACCATAATATGCAAAATAACTGTGCAGCCCCAGGTATAGTTCTTCAAAACAGTGAAAGTCAGATATCCCTCCAGGGAAGGCAAATTGAGCAAAGGGGTATTCCCGTTTCACCAAATCCACCATGTTAAGTGGTCCCTATGTCAAAAATCCAGCTCTGCCACAAGTCCCAAAGATGTGACAAGGGAAAACGCCTAAGCCAGTTATCCATCCACAGACAGTTGTTTTGTGTTGTTGTTCCTTATCAGTGTGGTGTAGGATTCTGGCTAACCGGGAGCAATGCCTAGGAGACTACTCAAACAAAACAATAGATACTCAAGAGAGTCTGCCGGGGTAGTTGGGAGAACCCCATGGATAGCTATGTTGGTGGTGGTAGTAGTGGCACCCATAGCTAGTATGGTGTCAGTGCAGTGGTAGTGACAGTGGCAAATACAGAGGAGGGAATCTGTAGGGGGTGGCAAAGAACTCATAATAACATATCACGGTCTGATAAATGTGGAGGGAAGGGTGAGGACTATTATGATTGTGTGTTGGACAGGACCTGGTAGCCAGAGCAGGTTATTGAGGTGGAGGTAACATCAGAAGAGGAGCGGCAGCATTAAAGAGAAGAGGCAATGTACAACCAGAGCCTGCCAAAATGTGCAAGGGCCATATCTACTTCTGTTATGCTCTGTTCAGGAATTGATGATGCTGCTAATACTGTTGGTGCAGGCTCAAAAAGACCTAACAAGCTAGACTGCCATTACCTCTGTTCAAGTTTCTCCCATCTGGCAGTTTTTCTCCACAATGCCAAAAAGCATTACATTGTGCAAGATCTGCAGGATTCAAATAAGACATGGGCATTCACTGCACATAGACATAAACATAAGCACCTTGGCTCTATTGAACCACATGAAGTGGCATCACCAATTACTGTGGGAAAATAGAAGTGGCCGCCAGCATCAGTGGTGATGTCACCACGCCCAGCCAGTGTGATGACGTAGTAACACCATCACGTCAGCACGCTCGAGATTTGGCATGTTTTCTTCAAACAAGATGGCTGGCATGGTCTCTATGCGAGAAAATGGATGAGGTATGTAATTTTTTGTTTTTAACCCCTGAAAGGCCTCAATGTGACTGTCAGATGCCGTGACCAGCGTTGAATGTGGCATCTGAGGGGTTTAATGATGGGGGCAGCGTGATTGCCATTCCCTGTCATTGCGCTGATACATACCATGGAATGCAATTCATGCCAAAGTAATTTGTAACAAATTTCTTCGTGTACATTGCATCTAATTGTTTACCAGGATACCATTGTGTTAACTTGGGCAGCACCTGGGTGCTGCTGAGTTTGTTGGTCCTGGCCGTGCTAAACAGCTAATACAGTCTGGCCTTTGGGAAAATGAAATTAGAGATGAGCAAAGCAGTCGAGATTTTCGCTGAATTTTTGAAAAAGTTCAATTCGGACCTGGATTGGTTCAGGCTGAGCCAAAGGTGCTCTAATTGTCCTAAAAGTTTATATTTAACCCCCTCTAGTCTCATAGGACGCATATGTTTTTTAGGAAAATATGTTATCTCTTTTTTCATTTATTTTTTATTAATTTTTTTCCCTCCTCCCCTAAAAGCTCTAGAACACAATGACAGCAATAGTAAATGATGTCTGAGTGACACTGACATACACAGCTCTGGGTATACGCACATTTGATGGCGTTAACATACAGAATGTTTAAAAAGACATTGCACCAACACATGTCTCATGCTTTTTCATATTCAAAAGCTTCCAAAATGTTTCCCTTATCGGCGCAGGTGATCTTTAAACACACACGGTGTTATGAGATTTTTAAAAAATTACGAAGTGGCTTGGGGGAACATGATGGTTGTCCAGTGGTATTAGTGGCATGATGCAGGCCACAGCAGCAGTCGTACAGAACGTGACAGTAATTAGACAAATAAACAGCAACAGTGCCAAGATGGGGCATCGCCAGCAAGGTGATGTCGCAATCAGCTTGAGCTGTGTCAACATTGATTCAGTAATGACGAATGTATGCTGCTGAATGAAATGCCCCCCCTCCCAAAAAAAAAAAATAATAAAAATGAATACATGTGAACTGATGATTGAAAGGCATTAGTGGCATGATTAAAGAAATTTAACCCCCTCCCCAAGAAAATTTTAGATTTTGAGCTTTAAGCCAGAAAAAAAACTGCAAGCAAGGTTTGTGAGTGCAGCAAGGTTTTTTTGAGTACTGCAAAATTACAGAAAAGTACAGAAAATTACAGCTAAGTGTATAGTTTAACAATAGACCATAGTTCAACACAAGTACATAGGAACCAAGGTTTGACAGAGTATACTTGTGCATTGTTTGCTTGATTCTAGCAAGTTTTCCAGTTACAGAAGATAGGGGTCTAAATTTAAATTCATATTTACTATTTCAGTTTTTTTTCTTTACTGTTCATCCCCATTTAAACATGTGTTCCATGGACAAGATATAAAGTTTGTGTCCTCCTGTGCAATATATACATGCATGCCTCGAATAGCTATTTGAGGATGAATACATTTGCACTAGATGCAAGCATGTTGTATATGTGGAAGCCAAGATTCTGGATCTAAATGCACAGTTTGCCACATGCAGAAGCATTGCAAACCTGCATTCACTGGTTGAGGTCAGTGAAATGTAGGAAAGTGGGGGAGGGCAATATCAGGACTACGGGGTCAGTAGTTGGGTTAATGTTACAGTGGGGAAAAAAAGTATTTAGTCAGCCACCAATTGTGCAAGTTCTCCCACTTAAAAAGATGAGAGACGCCTGTAATTGACATCATAGGTAGACCTCAACTATGAGAGACAAAATGAGAAAACAAATCCAGAATATCACATTGTCTGATTTTTAAGGAATTTATTTGCAAATTATGGTGGAAAATAAGTATTTGGTCACCTACAAACAAGCAAGATTTCTGACTCTCACAGACCTGTAACTTCTTCTTTAAGAGGCTCCTCCACTCATTACCTGTAGTAATGGTACCTGTTTGAACTTGTTATCAGTATAAAAGACATCTGTCCACAACGTCAAACAGTCACACTCCATACTCCACTATGGTGAAGACCAAAGAGCTGTCAAAGGAAACCAGAAACAAAATTGTAGACCTGCATCAGGCTGGGAAGACTGAATCTGCAATAGGCAAGCAGCTTGGTGTGAAGAAATCAACTGTGGGAGCAATAATTAGAAAATGGAAGACATACAAGACCACTGATAATCTCCCTCAATCAGGGGCTCCACGCAAGATCTCACTCCGTGGGGTCAAAATGGTTACAAGAACTGTGTGCAAAAATCCCAGAACCACACGGAGGGACCTAGTGAATGACCTGCAGAAAGTTGGGACCAACGTAACAAAGGCTACCGTCAGTAACACACTACGCCGTCAGGGACTCAGATCCTGCAGTGCCAAACGGGTCCCCCTGCTTAAGCCAGTACATATCCGGGCCCGTCTGAAGTTTGCTAGAGAGCATTTGGATGTTCCAGAAGAGTTTTGAGAGAATGTCATATGGTCAGATGAAACCAAAGTAGAACTGTTTGGTAGAAACACAACTCGTCGTGTTTGGAGCAGAGTGAATGCTGAGTTGCATCCAAAGAACACCATACCTACTGAAGCATGGGGGTGGCAACATCATGCTTTGGGGCCGTTTCTCTGCAAAGGGACCAGGATGACTGATCCGTGTACATGAAAGAATGAATGGGGCCATGTATCGTGAGATTTTGAGTGCAAACCTGCTTCCATCAGCAAGGGCATTGAAGATGAAACATGTCTGGGTCTTTCAGCATGACAATGATCCCAAGCATACTGCCAGGGTAACAAATGAGTGGCTTTGTAAGAAGCATTTCAAGGTCCTGGAGTGGCCTAGCCAGTCTCCAGATCTCAACCCCATAGAAAACCTTTGGAGGGAGTTGACAGTCCGTGTTGCCCAGCTACAGCCCCAAAACATCACTGCTCTAGAGGAGATCTGCATGGAGGAAGGGGCCAACATACTAGCAACAGTGTGTGCCAACCTTGTGAAGACTTACAGAAAACGCTTGACCTCTGTCATTGCCAACAAAGGATATATAACAAAGTATTGAGATGAACTTTTGTTATTGACCAAATACTTATTTTCCACCATAATTTGCAAATAAATTCTTTAAAAAACAGACCGTGAATGCCAAACAGTGTGTTGTCTTCTGGGTGCTCGGGTTCTGTATTTTGCAGATCAGATAGATTGCTGGGAGGGGCTGGGGCACTGACACTGCAGACACATTGCTACCAATTATAAAGTCAGGGGGAGATGGAAGGTCCTTAAGAATGATTTAAGGAAACTCACGTCTAGGACCTCCAAGGTAGTGTTTTCAGAAATACGACGAGTGCCACAAGTGTCACTAGCAAGACAGCAGGAGTTTAGGGAGTTAAATAAGTGTCTCAGAGGCTGGTGCAGGAAGTAAGTGTTTGTATTCATGGAGAACTGGGCTGAATTATGTGTCAGCTATGGGCTCTACTGAAGGGATGGGCTGCACCTTAATGGATGTAGATAGAGAGTGGAATACAGTAGGGGTTACTGGGGATTTAGTGGGGACTGGGGTTAGTGAGGAAAGTAGGGAGGAGACTGGACATAAATGTACACCCATGAAATACAAACCCACAATATCATCCAATAAACCCAAAAAATCCCAGATATTCACTTTCTGTGAACTGAATGTGGGAAATTAAATAGTAAATTAAAATGTATGTTCACAAATGCAAGAAGTCTAGCAAGCAAAATGGGGTAGCTGGAGTCTATGGTATTAGGGGATCACATAGATGTTTTTGGTGTGGCTGAGACATGGCTGGACTCTTCTCACGACTGGGCTTTTAATATTCATGGTTTTACACTCTTTAGGAAAGACAGAGTCAATAGAGAAGGGGGTGAATCCCCCGGAGGGCCCCTGAGCAAGGTTGGCCCCTAGTCTCCCACCCCCTGCACAAGTGGCACATAAGACAATAGACTTACTGCACTACATACATGTTTTCAATGTTCAGCCTATGTTCATATAAAAAAACTTGTTAGATTATTTATTATATTTGAATGTATCCATATGGTGGGCCCCCAAAATAAATTTTACTGGTGGGCCTTAGGTACCCCAATCCGACACTGGTTGTATGTGCCTGTATATGAGGAGTTATAGGAAGGCGAGTGTTAAAGAGGCAATAGTGGGTTAAGATGACGAGGATGTTAAAACCTTATGGGTGGAATTAAAAAGGGAAATAAACTCTGAAAAAATAATATTAATAATATAAATATAAATATAAATAATATAATAAAAATAATAATCTAAAAAAAATAATACTTGGTGTAATCTATAGACCCCTTAACATCACAGAGGAGATAGAAACGCAACTGTATAACCAAATAGAGCGGGCTGTACAGGCTGGTACATTGGTCATAATGGGAGAGTTTCCCAGGGGAAAGTTTCCCAGTAAAAATGGGGGAGTTTCCCAGTAAAGGGGAGAACATTCCTCAACTTGCTGCAAGACCACTTTATGGGCCAGTTTATAGAAGCTCCCTTTAGGGGCAATACTTTGTTGGATCTGGTAATTTCTAATTATGCAGAGCTTGTTGGAAATGTTACTGTTCAAGAAACACTAGGTAATAGCGACCACAATATAATTATATTCCCCCTAAACTATAAGAAGCAAACTCTGGCTGGCAGCCAAAAGCTAATTTCCCTAGGTTAAGGGCAGCATTTCAGGGTATAGACTGGGAGTAAATACTGTCGCATAATAATACTGAGGATAAATGGGAGAGCTTTAAATCTACATTGGGTAATTAAACTGCAAAATTTATTCCTGTAGGTAACAAGTATAATGGCTAAAATTAAATCCCCCCATGGCTTATAGCTACTGTAAAAAGTAACATAAATGACAAAAATCGGCATTTAAAAAATACAAATCTGAGGTGTCAGATGTAACATAGTAACATAGTAACATAGTTAGGCTGTAGCCTTTGAAATTTACAAAGGGCTTAATAAAATCTGTACAAAAGAGATAAAATTAGCAAAAATACAAAACGAAGGTGACAAAAGAGAGCAAAATCCCCCAAAAGTCTTTAAATATATCAAAACAGATAGGTCACCTAGATAACGAAAAAGTGACTACGCTGCCTTTAAAGATGTACATGTATAGCCCTGGATGGGAAGGAGTTTAACCCCTTCCTGCCGAGCGCCGTACATGTATGGCGCTGTGGGAAGTGACTTCCCACCAGCGCCGTAGTACTACGGCACGCTGATCGGGCGGGTGCAGGAGCTGCGCCCGCCCGATCAGCTGCGGGGGACCGGCTGTTCCCAGTAGCCGGACCCCTGCTGTATGCACCAGCAACGGTGAAAACACCGATGCCGGTGCATTAACCCTCAATGTGCCGCGGATAGCGCTGAGTATACCCAGAGGTACTCTAAATTTTCTAAATTTTAATTTCTCTACTTTTAAGACACCCAATTGAACCCCCAGAATTCCCCTTCCCCGGCCTAAGAGTTAGTGGGAAGATTGTGTGGGACTTGCTGCACCCACTGCTAGATAAGGGTTACCATCTCTACATAGATAATTACTACACAAGTGTACCACTGTTCCAATCCCTAACTTCCAGACATACTGTGGCGTGCAGCACAGTATGCAAAAATCAGAGAGGCCTCCCTAGATCCCTTGTAGGGCAACCACTGAGATGGATTGTTTAAGAATCTACCATTCATCCACGGATTAGTTTCATCCTTGATGTACCCTGTAATTTTACCACCTTATACCTGATTTTGTCCATATAGCTTACATATCCACTTTTCACCAACAACTACATATTCATTTCTGTAATACTGGGGTGCATTTCTGTGAAATGTGTGCTTTGAAATGCTTTTACAAGTGTTTCTGCCTTCTCTGAGACACCAGTTTGCAACAAAGTACCCTTTCTACCACTTAAAATGTACGTACAGGGGTGCTCTTTCCAAAATGGGGTCACTATTTGGAGTTTTTAATTTCTGGGGACCTCAGGAATTATTTAAATGCGACATGGCAATAAAAAAAAAGTCTGTTAATTCTGGCCTGCTAAATCCATATTTTGCTGTTTGCCTCTAGAGGCCTGCTGTGCACCCATACAGCAGGCTATGAGCACATATGGGGTGTTTCCTGAATGAGGAGAAAATGGGGAACAAAATGTGGGGTGCATTTTCTCCTTTAAATCTGCTGAATGGGTGGGAACACTCACATCTGGTTTTATGGCAATTTATTAATTATAAAAGGTTGTAATTGTGAGGGGTATCTGTTCAAAATGATACAAATAGTATATAGTTTTCAATATAAATAAGGTAAATTCATTAATACTGTATAAAAATATATCTTTTATTTCTAATATTTTGCAATGTTTAAAATAGAACTGTGCTAGAAGTAGCTGGGCCCAGTTTTGAGATAAAAAATAGAAAAATAAAAAATGAATAAAATAAATAAAGGATAAAATATAAATTGTGAACCCATTGAAAAATATATATATAAAAATAGGGTATAGAATAGTCCCAAATCCTCTTTGAATACTCCTTATAAATGTTATATCTCTGTTCCTATACAGCACGCTGGTCAGAGTCTATATGATATATAATATATATCAGGCACCTTCCGGTTATATTTGTAAAAAATGTCTCATTTAGAGTGGGTTACTTTACCCTTTCCTGACGCGCTGTGCGGGTGTTACCCGTACTGTATTCTCGGTGAGTTCTCCTCTGTCTGGGCAGTCCGGCAGCACAGAGTAGCTGGGTGTACGCGCTTTTCAGCGTGTGAGCAGCGTCCCACGTGGGTTCCTGCTTTGTTCTGATGTGCGCTGGTATGTCACAATAAGCGCTCCGATATACGATAATCCTGCGCTGTGATTCAGTTGTTTTGTATACCCGAGACTGGTGCGCTATCTCCTCTGGTTACAATTGTTTGCAGATGTCTGTTTAGAAGATTCCTTAGTAGCATGGTCTCACTTTACCAGACGCGTTTCGGGGGTCTTCACTGCCCCCTTTTTCAATGGTGAAGAGACCCGCTTACTGCTTGTGTTTTAAAAGGATTCTTGTAATTGGACAATTGGTTAATCAAACCTAGACACCTATGAGCATCTTGGGTACCAATGAAATGTACACAACCCCTCCCCGAGAAAGAAACCATCACCACCTCCAGCGTGAAACGAAAATTTTCTCCTTTAACCCCTTGTGAATATGAGAAATTGTGGTTTGCTAGTAATTTTTCATTTTCATAAATGTGTGCTTTCAAATGCTTTTACAAGTGTTTCTGCCTTCTGTGAGACACCAGTTTGCAAAAAAGTACCCTTTCTACCACTTAAAATGTTTGTAGGGGGGTGCTCTTTCCAAAATGTTGTCACTAGAGATGAGCGAGCATACTCGTCCGAGCTTGGTGCTCGTTCGAGTATTAGGGTACTCGTAAGTGCTCGCTGCTCGGACGAGTATCTCGCCATGCTCGAGGAAATGGCAACTTCCGCATCGTGCTTTTTTGGCGCCTATAAACTCAGCCAATCACAAGCCAGGAGACTCTGCGGTACACCCAGCATCACGTGGGGCCCTTACATGTCGATAGCAGGGGTTGGCTGGCCTGATCAGGTGACCCTGGAATATACTACTGACTGGCCGCGGTGCTCGGCTCAGATGCCGTCTGGATGTCGTTAGGGATAGAGCTGCTGCGTTTCAGGGACAGTGTTAGGGCCTGCATTTAGTTCTCTGTTAGGCAGGAATCACCCACAAAGAACCCAACAGCCCTTCTAAGGGCTACAAGACATTTTTTTTGTCTCCTGGCTTGGCTGGCTGGCTGGCACTAGTAGTGCAGCTATCGCCATATATAACCCCCTTTTTTTATGTTATATCTCAGTGATACAAATCCATTGCACACAGCAGTGTGGAACCATTCTGTGTGTCACAGTTCAGTACACTCACTATTTTCTGTCCAGGTGACACTTTCTGTACGTCACTTAATACAACCAAGTCTTTTGCTGCCTGTCACGTGTATAGCTTGATCCCAAAAATCTCTGTGCGACATTTGTCTGGGTCGCAGTCTAAATAGCCACCGTCAGTAGGGTGTCAGTTAGCTCTACGATAGTTTCTGCACGTCACGTTCCAAAAAAAACAAAAATCCAAAACAAAATATATAAAAAAAATTAGTTTTTTTGTTGTTTTAGCTCAGTGATACAAATCCATTTCACACAGCTGCGTGGAACCATTCTGTGTGTCACAGTTCAGCACACTCACTCCAATCCGTATTTTCTGTCCAGGTGACACTTTCTGTACGTCACTGAATACAACCAAGTCATTTGCTGCAACGTATATAGCTTGATCCCAAAAATCTCTGTGCGACATTTGTCTGGGTCGCAGTCTAAATAGCCACCATTAACAGGGTGTGAGTTAGGTCTACGATAGTTCCTGCACGTCACGTTCCCAAAAAAACAAAACTACAAAAAAAATATAGAAAACAAAATATATTAAAAAAATTAGTTTATTTGTTGTTTTAGCTCAGTGATACAAATCCATTTCACACAGCTGCGTGGAACCTTTCTGTGTGTCACAGTTCAGCACACTCACTCCAATCCGTATTTTCTGTCCAGGTGACACTTTCTGTACGTCACTGAATACAACCAAGTCATTTGCTGCAACGTATATAGCTTGATCCCAAAAATCTCTGTGCGACATTTGTCTGGGTCGCAGTCTAAATAGCCACCATTAACAGGGTGTGAGTTAGGTCTACGATAGTTCCTGCACGTCACGTTCCCAAAAAACAAAACTAAAAAAAAATATAGAAACAAAATATATAAAAAAAATTAGTTTTTTTGTTGTTTTAGCTCAGTGATACAAATCCATTTCACACAGCTGCGTGGAACCTTTCTGTGTGTCACAGTTCAGCACACTCACTCCAATCCGTATTTTCTGTCCAGGTGACACTTTCTTTACGTCACTTAATTAAACCAGACTGAACAAGTTTGTGGGTTTCAGTACACCAGGCCCATTTATTTTATTTTTTTTATATAATACACTTATATACAGAAAATGTTGAACCCCAGGGCTAAGGGTCGAGGACGAGGGCGTGGGCATTCAATTACTGCAGGGGGCAGAGGCCGTGGTCCTGGGCAGGGTGAGACAGTACCTGCTGATGAGGGAGCTGTGGAACGCCGCAGAGCTACACTCCCTAGCTTCATGTCTCAACTTACAGGGACACGTGGTAGAGGACTGTTGAAACCACAACAGTGCGAACAGCTGATCTCGTGGATTGCGGATAATGCTTCAAGTAATTTGTCCACCAGTCAGTCTTCCACGCAGTCCACCCACGTTACCCAAGGGAGCACTCCTCTGGCTCCTCCACCTCAACCTCCTTCCCCCCAGTCTGCCCCCTCCCAGGAAAATTTGGAATGCGATCCGGCATACTCTCAGGAACTGTTTTCTGGACCCTTCCCAGAGTCACAAACCACTTCTCAGGTTGCTGCTGACCTCGTTCCCGATGCCCAAGTTTTCCAACTGTCGCAGTCTGTGGGTGATGATGATGATGATGACAATGTTGAGTTAGTGGAAGAAGTTTGTAAAGAGGTGTCGGACGATGAGGAGACACGGTTGTCAGACAGTGGTGAAGTTGTTGTCAGGGCAGGAAGTCCGAGGGGGGAGCAGACTGAGGAATCGGAGGATGACGAGGTGACTGACCCAAGCTGGGTTGATATGCCGAGTGAAGACAGTGCTTCTGAGGCGGAGGCGAGTGCTGCACCAGAACAGGTTGTAAGAGGCAGTGGTGTGGCCAGAGGGAGAAGCAGGGCCAGAGCTGGTGCATCAGCAGCAACTGTTTCACGTAGTGAAGCTCCCGTGGCGAGGCCTAGATGTTCGCAAGTCTGGAGGTTCTTTAAAGAAAGTGAGGATGACCGACGGACTGTGGTGTGCAACCTGTGCCACACCAGGATCAGCAGGGGTGCCACCACTACTAGCCTAACCACCACCAGCATGCGCAGGCATATGAGTGCTAAACACCCCACTCAATGGAACCAAGGCCGTTCACCACCTCCTGCGGGTCACACCACTGCTCCTTCCCCTGTGTCACTCGCTGCCTCTGCTAGTCAACCCCCTGCGTCACTCGCTGCTTTGCTAGTCAACCCCCTGCCCAGGACCCCGGCACGAGCGCCTCCCGCCGGAAAACCACACCTTCGCCTCCACGATCCTCCACAGTGTCCACCAACGTGTCCCAGCGCAGCGTTCAGCTGTCTTTACAGCAGACGCTGGAGCGCAAGAGGAAATACAGTTCCACCCACCCACATGCCCAAGCCCTCAACGTCCACATCTCCAAATTGCTTAGCCTGGAGATGCTGCCCTATAGGCTGGTAGAGACCGAGGCCTTTCGCAATCTCATGGCGGTGGCTGCCCCTCGGTATTCGGTCCCCAGCCGCCACTATTTTTCCCGATGTGCCGTCCCAGCCCTACACCAGCACGTGTCACAGAACATCATCCGTGCCCTGACCAACGCTGTTTCTGAGAAGGTCCACCTAACCACGGACACGTGGACAAGTGCTGCCGGGCAGGGACACTATATCTCACTGACGGCACATTGGGTTAACTTGGTGGAGGCTGGGACCGAGAATGACCCTGGGGCCGCTCATGTACTGCCCACACCGAGGATTGCGGGGCCTACCTCGGTCACGGTCTCTCAGACGTACTATGCCTCCTCCTCCTCCGACCCCTCCTCCTCCTCCACCGAATTACCATCCGTGGGCATGGCGCCTTCAGTCGGTAGCTCTAGGCGCAGCAGCAGTGCCGTGGGTAAGCGCCAGCAGGCGGTGCTCAAACTGCTGAGCTTAGGTGACAAAAGGCACACCGCCCAAGAGCTGTTACAGGGCATCACGGCGCAGACCGATGTGTGGCTGGCACCGCTGAACCTCAAGCCAGGCATGGTTGTGTGTGACAACGGGCGTAACCTGGTGGCGGCTCTGCAACTCGGCAGACTGACACATGTGCCATGCCTGGCCCACGTGTTCAATCTCATAGTTCAGCGGTTCCTCAAGACATACCCCAATCTGTCTGATTTGCTCACCAAGGTGCGCCGCATCTGTGCGCATTTCCGCAAGTCGACCACAGATGCTGCCACTCTCAGGGCAGCGCAGCGCCGCCTACAACTGCCCGCTCACCGACTGTTGTGCGACGTGCCCACGAGATGGAATTCGACATTAAACATGTTATCCAGAGTTTACCAGCAGCGCAGAGCGATTGTAGACTGCCAGATGTCAACTTCCACCAGAACTGGTAGTCAGGTCAGTCAGATTCCTCAAGTCTACAATGAGGAGTGGACGTGGATGTCTGATATCTGCCAGGTGTTGAGCAACTTTGAGGAGTCAACACAGATGGTCAGCGGCGATGCCGCCATTATCAGCCTCACCATCCCGCTGCTTTGCCTGTTGAAAAACTCACTGCTCAGCATCAAGTCGGATGCTTTGCGCTTGTCACAAGAGACGGTGGAGGAAGATACGTCGCTTGATAGCCAGAGCACCCTCCGGTCTGTTTCTCAGCGCGTATCGGAGGAGGGGATGAGGATGAGGAGGAAGAGGAGGAGAATGTCGGCGAGACAGTAGAGGGTACCAGTGCTCAGTCCTTAACTCTTGAGCGTGTATGGGCTGAAGAGGAGGACTTGGAGGAGGAGGAGGAAATGGAGAGTCAGGCCAGTGAGGAGAGGGAATTCTTGCGTGTTGGGACTCTGGCGCACATGGCAGACTTCATGTTAGGCTGCCTATCCCGTGACCCTCGCGTTAGAAGCATTTTTTCAAACACCGATTACTGGGTGTTCACTCTCCTGGACCCACGGTACAAGCAGAACCTTTCCACTCTCATCCCTGCAGAGGAAAGGAGTATGAGAGTGAATAGATATCAACAGGCCCTGGTGCACAAGCTGAAACAATTCTTCCCATCTGACGCCGCTAGCGGCAGAGGGCATGGTTCTGTGGGCCAAGTAGCGGGGGAGAGGAGGCGAGCAGGCAGCTTGTCCAGCACTGGCAGGGGAACGCTCTCCAAGCCTTTGCCAGTTTTATGTCACCCCAGCAAGACACTGTCACCTGTCCCCAGTCTAGGCAGAGTAGGGGGGAGCTGTACAGAAAGATGGTGAGGGAGTACCTAGCTGACCATACCAACGTCCGTAGCGATCACTCTGCTCCATACAACTACTGGGTTTCAAAGCTGGACACGTGGCCTGAACTGGCGCTGTACGCCTTGGAGGTGCTGGCCTGCCCTGCCGCTAGCGTGCTGTCAGAGCGGGTATTCAGTGCAGCTGGTGGCGTCATCACCGATAAGCGTACACGCCTGTCAACTGACAGCGCTGACAGGCTGACGCTTATTAAAATGAACAAAGCCTGGATTTCACCGGAATTCAAATCTCCTCCGGGGGAAAGCAGCTAAAGATTAACATTACTTATGTATCCGATTCCTCTTCTCTACTCCTCCTACTCCTCCTCTCATATCGTCTTTGTCTAACGCTGACCAAAAAACGCCATTTTTCAGAGGTCCACTGGGCACTCTTTTACCACAATTTTTCAGGAGGGCCCCCTACAGGCCCTCTCTTCAAACAATTTTTCCAGAGGTCCACCTACAGGCCCTCTCTTCAAAAATTTTCCGGAGGTCCACCTACAGGCCCTCTGTCCAAACAATTTTTTCCGGAGTTTCAACCTACAGGCCCTCTCTGCAAACAATTTTTTCCGGGAGGTCCACCTACAGGGCCTTCTCTCCAGTTCCAGTTTCCAGTTTTATTTGCGCAAAACTGCGTAAATTTATTTTTGGGATAGGTGTGAAAAAATAATATTACCTGCGTATCTATATTGCCCAACATTGGATACGGGTAGCAACAAGAAGACCAAACACATGCTGCCCACAGGGTTCCGCAAATTCCTGGTCCACAATGTCAAGGAGCTCGAGGTTCTGTTTGATGAGCAACAAGTCCTTCTGTGCAGAAATCGCTCACAACGTCTCCATCTAAGAACCTAAAGACCATTGTGGAGAGAGCGCACAGCTCGCCATCAAAGTGACGAACCCCAACGCCAGACTGCACAGCGAAGAGAACGAATAAATATCTCTGTGGTTATTTGTGCTAAATAAAGTTAAATAAACACAAAAAAAAAAAAATGATCTGTTCCTGTGCCTGATCCACCCAAGTTGAATCTGTCCCCATTATGAGAAAGTCCCCCAAGGAGTCCCCTCTGTAACTTGCTTCCATACAACTACCTCACCCCCCGACACCTGTGTCTCGCCATTGTCCACCACCTCCTCAGACAACACTGGTAAATCCCCACTGTCAGCACACGGAGACTGCAAAAGGTCTTGCGAATTGGGGCCAGAGAATGTTCTGGGGTAGCACATCAGAGAAGGGGTGACTATGGGGTTCCTGGGAGTACGTGACCACATGCAATCTCCATCTAAAAAGTCATGCCA